>VWPU01018077.1:181062-261997 GCA_013398955.1 Callaeas wilsoni | reverse complement strand
AGCCCCGCGGTCGGACGGCGGCTGGGGTAAGCGCTGTGCCCGCGGTGTGCGGGTGGTGAGCGGCCCCTCGGCGCGGCGGTCGATGGCGGGCGCGGGGCACGCCCGGTGTGAGGGCGCAGCAGCCCCCGCGGCGGGCCGTGCTCTGCAGCGGGGCCCGGCTGAGCAGCGGCCGCTTCCCGGGCGCTGGGGGTAACGGCCCGAAAAACTGTCGGGCGTCGGCGTGGTGAGGCAGCCAACAAGTTCTGGATAGGGTCCCAGTATAAAAAATTGAGAAGCTACTGGAGAGGGTCCAGCAGAGGGCAACGAAAACCATGAGGGGTGTGGGGCATCTCTCTTACGAGGAGAGACTGCGGTAGCTGGGCCTGTTTAGTTTATAGAAGAGGACTGAGAAGGGATCTCGTTAATACATATAAATACCTCAAAAGTGAGTGTCAAGAGGATGGTGCCAGACTCTTTTCAATGGTGCCCGGGGACAAGACAAGGAGCAATGGCCATAAAGTAAAACACAAGAAGTTTCACTTCAACATGAAGAACTTTACATTGAGGGTGGCAGAGCACTAGCACAGCTGCCCAGAGAGGTTGTGGAGTCTCCCTCTCTGGAAATATTCCAAACCCATCTGGATGTGTTCCGGTCACCTGCTCTAGGTGATGCTGCCTTGGCAGAGGGTTGGACTGGATGACCTCCAGAGCTCCCTTCCAGCCCTAACAATGCTGTGTCTCTGTAGAGGCCCTTGGTGTTTATCTAGTCGCTGGTGTCAGCCCCCAAAGAGGAGTGGCGTAGCTTTTAGCATGGAGCTATTATGTTTCATTCTTTCTCCTTATCTAGGTTTGCGTCTGTCAAGCCATCTCAAAATGCGTTGACATAGTTATCTTTTCCCCAGATGGAGAGTACCTTACTGTGCAGTGGGCGTTAGAGTGACTCACAAATGGTGGTTTGTGGTGGGATTACAGAAAGACTAATAAACAGGAAATAGTATTGCAGGAAAAAAAGAAACAAACAAAAACCCCCCAAAAGCAGAACCCCCCAAAAACCAACAAACAGCACACCAACTTTCTTTACCAGAAGAATAAATTAATTTAAAACTTGGGAAAAAGTTTCCTGACAATATTATTGCATTAGATTAATTACTTCTGAAGCATGATGTGTGCAGGTGCGTGGAATTGGAACTACTTGCTGATATGGAGCCCCTTGTGATGTCCTCTGGTGTTATGGATGCACTCTGCAGCAAAGTGGAAGACTTGTGCTGAATACTCAGGCTGTATTTTCCACTGAGAACTGAATGTCAGATACCACAGAAGGAAAAACAAGGAGTGCTGATGCACATGGACGTGCAAACACCACATTTTGTGCATCAGCTATAGTAAAACCACACAGGAATAAATACCTGGAGCCTGTGGAAATCAGGAGCCAATTGTATGCTGATTTCCTGGAAAGTAGGACATAAAGCTTGTTGGCTAAAAGGCCACATTTTGTGTGTGTCTTTATACATGCTTAAACCACGGTCTGCTTTTGTTGCAGGCTCACTTAAAATGCAACTGTTGACATTCAACATTCAAGTCCATATATATGCTGATATAATGCATAACAGTAGTATTTGGGATTGATATTTATAAACAAGATTGCATTTAACATAAAAGACCCTATTGGTGGTTTATATTTTCATCAGTGTTCTAAACTGCTAGTATGTCAATGTAGTGGGCTGGTACACATTTGCTTAATGCAGATAGGGCCCTAGACTGCTCTAGAAATGCCTGGCAGAGATTCATACCCTTTTAATGTGATTTCTGTTGCTGCGTATCCGTATGCATAGATGGAAGGGCACACATACAGCAGTTTTGATCCTTTTGGTCCCCTTACAGGCCATTCATTCAAGAGCGGGACACAACGATCCATGTGGGTGCCTTCCAGCTCAGAAGGGACTGATCCTGTGTATAATAATAATACCGTCTCATTTATCCACCAGACAATTTTTTGTTTAAGCTTGCTGCTGAAGTTTCCTGTTCTGTGTTCTTGAGGTGCTTGGTTGCTCAAAATTTGTGGTCATACAGATTGTTTAACCAATGAAAATAAAGCAATGATGGCGTTAAAGAACTTTACCATACCTCGGCTTGTGTATAAGAATTCTGGAGACCAGGAAGAGCTGTACAACAAGGAATTTGGAAACAGCCTCTAGTGAAGAGCTCAGTGCCTGGGATCTCCCAGAGCTGTGTCCCAGAGCTGCGCAGAGTGTGCTGCATGTACATGCTAATCTTTGTTTCTGAGTCCCTTCTTTCTCTCAAAGAGTTGCTTCCAATCCTGTATGGACATGTTTTCCAGAGGCTTCTTAAACCCCAGGGCTTCTGGTGCATCTGAATTTGTGAGATATCTTGCATTTTCTGTTATGCTGAGGGAAAGTGCCCTATCTGAAGTGAGAAGTATTTTCATTTAAGGGTAACCAAAGTTACAGCTCTAGCAATAATCAGTGATGGCTTCTGTGAGCAGGCAAAGAAGAAAATTGCCCCTAACATGCTGTACTGTAACAGTGGTGTTGACATAAGTCAGTACTTAACATTAGTCACATGCAGTGCTTGGTAGCAAACAGAAACAGCAAGTCTGGGTGATGTCACTAGGCAGAGTTAGATCCCTGTTAATCAGCCCACATTGCTAACTCTCTATTAGCTCCTGCAAGGAAGCAATTTTGGTAAATGAAAACTTGCTTATATGGCTACATCTTGATTAAAACTCTGGGCAGTAAAACTCCTTAAAAACACTGGTTTCTTCTACTGATGTTTTGAGCTGTGATTTCTGTAGCAGTCTCTGTGGTCCAGGCACAGGCAGGAGGCTGTCACAGATTGCCTTGCAAGCTGCAGTTTAAGCATGTGGCCCCTTTGAAAGGCTCTGTGTCGTTCTCCGGAGTTAAAATGAGTGTAGTAGCAGTGGACTTGATCATCTAATATGGACACATTCCTGCTGCCTCCTAGTGATCAGATTTTCCTGTGTCCTCAAATATGCCTTTGAAAATGGCAAAGAAAGATTATCTAATGAAAGCAAACTGATAGCCAGCCCAGCTCCACTATTGTGCCGGGACTCATCCTGATAATATGAAGTGTAAGTACAGTTGGAGCCCCAAGTGTGCATATCCACACTGGGCAGCAGAGCCTCATACTGCTTAACAAGCTGTGGGGGACCCCTAGAGCCATGTTGTGTCTCTTCTGGTAGTTAATTTTGGAGAAACTCAAAGCTTTGTGGGATAGGGTTCTGTGTAATTGTGAAGCGTAAATTCATCGTAAAAGTTCAAGAATAGATATTTATGAAAACAGTTCTTTTTTTATAATTGGTCTCTTTCAGGTTTTTGAAGACGATCTGTGGCTTCAGAAAGAGATGGGATGCCTAGGAATGGCAGGTATGCAACTGTTTCCTCTCTCTTTTCAGCATTGTGGGAGTCCTAAGACTCACAGGGAGTGGGTGCGAAGGTGAGCAGGAGCCTGGAATTGTACCCTGGTGGCCTGCTGCCATCAGTGGGACTCAATCCTGAGCCACAGGGGAGTGTTCATACAGAAGAACAAGGGTGCTTTAGGTTCCCTAAACAGCTCATCTAGAATGAAGCCCTTGTGAGAAGAACTCAGTTCATACCCTGCTCTGAATCATTTTCAGGAGGAGCCCTTTTTCAGTATTAAACATAGTGGTATAGGGGAACACTCTCTGATGTCCAGAGTTCCCAGGTTAATGAAAACCCGTATTACTTAAAGCTGATCAAGACCTTGTTCATTTTCAGATTCTAGCTTAACCCCTGTGCGTTTACCAACAGTGTTGCAATACCTATTCTTGAAGTTGTTTTTAAAGACCTCCGGAACTGCAATAGCTAATACACTTTGTCCTGGGCTAAAGACTGATTGTTAAAGACTGTCAGATGTAGTGGGTTAAAGACTGATAGATGCAGTGGGTCTAGAAGTACTGCTGGGATGCTAGTACTCTTCACAGCAGGTATCAAGTATTCTTGTCAGTGATCTCAGGTAAGGTGAACATCTCCAGTGGTAGTTGCCTAATCTCATCAGAGCAAGGTACCCCAAGACTTAGAGAAGTCACTTAGAGATTGGAGTAGGTGCATCTGAGGGCTGACTGCCACAGGCTCTTTGTGTAAATTTGAGAAAATCACTCAGTTTCTCTGAGTCGCTAGTCTTTAATTTCTATATGTGTATTATAAATAGTGTTCTACCTCACCCGAGTGTGGTGGAGATGAGTATACCCTGAAAGGTTAGGACATCCTCATATAGCACATTAACAGGGCAACACTGTGTTTGAAAGAAACTTCTCCATCACTACGGCTCCCCAAGAGATGATTTCATGACATGCATTTGCCAAGAAATTACATGCTTTGAAGCAGTCATCAAGTGAGATACCTCTAATTTCTTTGCTCTGTGCCATGGCTAATTCACAAATGAGTTTATTAATTTAAATATGGAAGCAGGTAATTCAGATTTGCTGAGCTTGTTTTTTTCCAGTATTTATTCAATGTCATCTTTACTGTGTGCATCTTGCTTTTGTGATGGGTTGCAAATTATTCATGTACTGTCCACTGAGAAAGGAAATGAGTGTGGGTTTATACTTAAAAAAAACCTTCTGGCCCTACAAAAAAAGTTGAGGATTTTGACATGCAGTATCTTTTTGTTAATGGTTAAAATAGTGTGGCCAGCAGGATGAGGGAAGTGGTGTCCCTTTGAACTGGACAGTGGGGAGGCTACACCTCAAATCTTGTCTTCAGCCAGCCTCTCATAACAAGAAAGACATTGAGGTGCTGGTGCGTGTTCAGAGGAAGGCAGCAAAGCTGGTGAAGGGTCTGGAGAATGAGTCTTACGAGGAGCAGCTGAGGGAGCTGAGGTTGATTAACCTGGAGAGAAGGAGCCTCAAGGTTGACCTTGTCACTTTCTGCAACTACCTGAAAAGAGGTTGTAGTGAAGTGGGGGTCAGCCTCTTCTCTCAGGTAACAGGTGACAGGATGAGACTAAATGGCCTCAGAATGTGCCAGAGGAGATTTAGTTTGGATATTAGGAAAAATGCCTTCATGGGAAGGGTTACCAAGCATTGGAAAAGGCTGCCCAGGGAAATGGTTGAGTTGCCATGCCATCTCCGGAGGTAATTAAAAGATGTGCACTTAGAGACATGGTTTAGTGGTGGACTTCACAGTGCTAGGTTTGCAATTGGACTTAATCTTGGGGGTCTTTTCCAGCCTCAATGGTTCTGATTCTGTGAAATTCTGGCATATTGTTGGTAGGTAAATATATGTGTTAAATGAGGTGTTGCTACAAGCACTGAATTATATGCTTGATTTTATAACTGAAAATTATCCCATTCTAGTAAACATCAATTTTTAACATATTTAAAACAAAGTTTTTAGAGATCTGCCTAATCAGAGTACTAGATTCTTTAGGTTTTATTGAAGAAGTTATCCATGAAAGCAGAGAGATGGGACTTCTGCATAAAACCTTTGTCATTGAGACTGGCAGTGTGCTGAAGTGTGAAATGGTTTGTGACAGCACACTGATCTCAGTGTTTCTGTTGGAAGCTTTTTCGAGTTGTTTCTGCATAAGATGAGAAAAGAAAACCCCAGAATATTCCTGTGACTGGGGAACACAGTGGATTTTTGAGTTATATTTGAGTCTACTCTTATTCAAAACAGGCCTAGAAAGTAGATTTGTTTTTTCTTGTTGATGCCTATAGTTTCTTTGACATTGTAACAAGAAAAGCTAATGGCAACATTCAAAACTGAATACCGTAAATTGCTACCTTTGCTTGTTCATTGTTGTGTGTAATTGAAAGGACTTCAAATTGGATCTTGTATCCTGGATGGTTTTCAAGACAGGGAGTAATTTAGAACAACAACAAAAATACAGCAAGCGAATATATTTAACTCCTTTCTTCCCCACTGAAATAAAGCAAAATTGTTCAAAGCTTTGCTCATAAATTTGTGGTCAGTAAGCAAATGAGACTGTGGAATCTGAATTGAAATATTCAGCCCTTGAGAGCGGTAAATTAAAATTAATGTCTAAATTAAATTGCTTTTTTTTCCTCTCATTTTTAGTTCTGAACTTGAAATTTCACAAACTTGTCAGAGTCTTTGCTTTCGTATGTATTTTGGCATTCTGCTGCTTAGAGTGGGCTGGAAAGGTATGGGAGCCTTAAGGACATACTGGAGTTTTTGATGTAAACCTATTGTAAGACTATTTTAATTTTCTCTCATCTTATTTCATTGCCGTAGCCAAAAGTAACCTTCACCTTAACTTCTGTCACGATGCTGTGTGTGCTGTTCTGATGGTGGGCTGTTGGTGCCACCGACATGTTCTGGACTGAGCCGGTTGGGTCCGGTGGTCCAGGCTTGTGCTGTGCCAGGTCCGTGTCCTTACACAGAACTAATTTCAAAGCAAAGGACAGTATGCTGACCATGATCAGGGGACAATTTCTGTTCTTGGAATACCCATCCTTCTATCCCCAGTCTGTATGAACACAGACCCACGGTCACCACGTGCTGTACACGGCAGCTGCCTTTTTAACCAGATTGGCTCCTCGTTATCTGCACTCCCCGAGCAGCAAGTGAACGCAGTGAGGGCTGGCAGTGGGGAGCTCTCCTTCCTAAGCATATTGCCTGTGCTTCGAGTGTGGCAGCTGGAAGCCCAAAAGAGCAGTATGTCACCACCCAAGGCAACAGTGCACAAAGCTGGAGTGGCAAATAACTGCCTAGGGAGAGCAGCAAAGAAGATTGAACATTAAGTAGCAGAGACTGTTCTGGTCAACTGTGCGTTTGTCGTTTTGTGTGGTGGTGGAATGTGCATCTGGGGGACTGAGTGAATACTACAGGAACGTGAGTGGTAAAATGTTACACCAATCTTCCAGCTGTTGCAGCTGTATTAATACTTACTTTTGTGTTTTCATTGTGAAATTCAGTACAAAGTCTACCTACCAGCACTGGTAATTAGCTAGGAATATGCAGTTTGAGACAGGGTTCTGGCATATCTGTTTATATTGGGTTTATGTAGAATTAAATCATGGGAAAACATTTTACTAATGTGCTAATTAAAAGTAAGATAAAATATTTAACAGCTTGATAATACCTTGTAAAAGTGGGGAATTTTTAATTTTTAAAAAATCAAAGAAAATTTCTTCTTAAAGATGGCGATATTGTCTCATATCTCAAAAGAAAGTGAAATTACTGCCTTTCTTTGATGAAATGTTTGATTTGGCATCTTTGGAGATGTTTACAGGAAAGCCCCAGATTAAACCCCATGCTCTGCTAGTTTGCTTGCTGGGAAATGTTTTGGCCTGAGGCACTGTAGTCCGGGAATGCCTGGTGGCAGCCTGGCAAGCCCAGCTGAGAGGGGGCCGCTTGGGCTGTGTGTAAAGCTGAAACTATTCCCAGAGATTTTCTTTCGAAAAGGAGTGGGAATAGTTGCCATTTAGAAACTAATGAAAATGATGACCATGCAGCTTGATAATGGCTTTTCTGAAAACAGCCAGAAAAATGGCAAAGATTGAAGCTGTAGGAAGAAAAGAGTGGAAGGAACAAGGAGACCTCAGAGTCACTGTCAGAACTGAGATGCATCCCTGAACGGGCACTGTCGATGGCACCATGGAAACGAATTGCACTTCTGAGCCGCATCCAAAAGAAAGCTCTATGCTTCTCAGTGAAAGGTTGCAGCAGTCAAGTGTTAGTATTTTCTAAGGTCAGATGAATCTATTTGTTAAAAAAACCACCCCAGTTTCAGAACAGAAATCTAGAATATATGTGTAAACCACAGACTGTATTATGTCTATACCATCCTTTGTCAGATATTCAGTGTCCAGTTTTTCAAGCACCCAGCAGACATTTACAGTCCCACACCAGGAACTTACCTGAAAAGAGACAGCAGATGAATTGGTAAATACAATTATGTTGGCTGATGTTGAGTATGCAGCAAGTTATGTGGAAAAGTAGTTAAGTTCTTGTAGATTAGCTATTCCAGTGACAGTTAAATATGTGTGGATCAGAAGAAAGTTATTTTATTTAACTGACAGTCAATACTAGAAACAAGAATGCCACAGAAAAGTGCAGCTTTGTTGGCAGCAGATCCAGGGTATTATAGAACAGCCTATATTGTTAAAAATTAATAGGAAGGATGAGAAAAATTCTGGAGAAAGGCAATGGCGCGTGTTGCTGTACGGACATGTGTCATGTTGGTTGAATCTGTTCAAGCAAAACCTTCCACTTAGTACTGGGAAGATACAGGTCGATTTGCAGAAACATCCTTGTCATCATCATCAATGTTGAGGCTGCTTAACATAATGTTAAAAACGTGAAAAATCCCCAGCCTTCTACTGCTGATGATGGAGCAGCCAAATAACATGCCTGGAGACTTCTGCTGGGAGTTGGGCACATTATCTTGGGATTGTAAGTGAAGACAAAACACAGCTTGAAAACGGACTCACCTGTGTAATTATTAATCCAGAGATTCATTCAGAGTCAGGGAACATGATCAGTTAATTAAGTCAGTTACTGTGGACTTGATACTCTCTAGAGGGGGAGTATCAGGCTTTGCTGTCTCATGTAAAGTGCAGTTGGGTGTTCTCATGGAGGACACAAGATCGAAAGATGCTCTATGTAGCAATTACACACTTTTTGTTGGCTGACTGCCCTCATCCAAAACTCAGAAGGAAATGATCTGCTAAACAAGAAGCACTTTAAAGGTAGTAGTTGCCCAACAGGCTTCATACATTTTGTCAGTTTGACTTCTGACTCTTACAAAGCCCTGCAAAGAAGCTCATTCAGGGTTTCTGTTTACTGTAAAGGAAAGTGCCTTTCTTGTAGTTAGGCAAGAAAGCAACAAGGAGAATTGATGCTCCACATTCATAGGAATGGGGTGACAATTGCATTAATGTATGAGAGACACAGCATATATAAAATTACTCTTTATAAGTGTATGAATACAGAACTGCAAAGAGGCTTGATTCAGTAGTCAGAAACAGATTTAGAGCCACTGGAGGTGAGATAGAGTATATTTGGATCTGCTGGGGAGTGCCATGGCTAGGTGAGCTTGGATTGGTATTCAGCAGGTTTGTACTGCACTGAAAATTCAGCTCTGGTTTCATTCTGAGTGATTTAGACCATTGCTTAGTCTTGAAATAAAAATATGCCATGCATGACTGTTTTGAAAAAATTCCAACCCCGAAGATATGCATACATTTGTTGTAATTATACATATTCCTGTTCTCACCCAGTTCTCCATGTTGCTCTTACAGTCCCTAAATTAGTCCAAGTCTGTCACATTGTTTAACAGTGATTTAAATATTTAAGTAAAACTTAGAGAAGTGAATTAAAACTGGTCATAAAATATAGACACCAGCTTTCCCTGGCCCATATAGCCACAATTTTGTTCAGTATAAACAACTCCCTTCCAAATAAACATGAGAGGACAGGACACATGTCCACCTGGGTTTTGTAAGCAACAGGATTGCATCTCATTCATTATGTTAACAGAATTATTTTCAGTGATTCATGTGCATCAATGCTTTAAGGCTCCTTTTAAGGGTCTAGTTCTGAATGGCTCTGTTCATCGTTTTTCTATTTGCAACTAACTGTATTTCCCTATATTGTTCTTCTTACAAAGCAATGGCTTTAAAAAAAAAAAACGCTGCTTCTCATATTAATGAGATTTTAGTGTCTTCAGCTTTTAATATTTTATTAATATGTAATAGGCTTTTTCAGAGAAAAGTCATTTCACAAAATTACTTGCCTTTCAATGGGAGTTTTTGTTCGTATCAATGTATATTGCTGACAACTGATTTAAAAATAAGTAATAAGTGAGAATAATATTAAGTAAAGAATGAAAAAAGTAACTTCTTTAAACATAGACAACCAGCTATCATTTTAAATTTTCATAACATTTTTCTCTTAGTTCAGCAGCTTTACCTTTTGGCAATTTAACATATTAAATTATTTATTTTTAGTATAAGCTTCTTTTATTAACCTCATAGGTGCTTTTACTTTAGTAGATGAAAGTAATATGATTTCAAAACTATATCTGATACTTCGTGTAATATCACTGACTAATCTTTCATAAAAATTTAAGAGTATAAGCTAGCATTTATATTGGTTATTACTAAATTTAGGAGAATTTGATTTGATGGCACTTCAACTGAAATGTAACTGAGACCCATCCCAAACTGAGAAGTATTTCAGTTCTGAATATGTATTGGCAAGGTCAACGCTTGATTGGAAGAATGCATCCTTGAAGCAGAGCACTTTTTGCACTGATGCCCCTCACACTGTGGATTGTTTGAGTTCTTTATGCTTTGCTGAAAGTTTCTTTGTGTTGAAAATATTAACAGTTGATTTATGGCTTAAACCTTTTAATTCATGCATTAAATGCTTTAAATGTAAATGGCAAGAAGTTTTCTGTGGGGTATATGGGAGTTCCTTAGGGAGGAGACAGTTTTGTTCTGACTGCTGCTGGGTTTTGTGGGACAAATCCCATCTCTGTTTCCTGGCTGGCCTCAGTCTCTGTTGCCTGTCATGATTTTGAGTGCCTTGAGAGAGAGTATCTGGCTCTGTGTGCACACAGGGCACTGGTGCCGGGAGCCCCATCCCTGGCTGGACTCTGCACCAGGTGGCTGCCATGCGGGACACAGCCATAGCTCTAATGCTGAATGTTGCCTTGGTTTTCAGCAGTGCCCTTACCTGTGGTCGTTCAGGCAAGCAAAGCCCCTCACCAGCTCTTGACCTCTGCAGCCTCGGACAGCCAGTGGAGCCATTCGCTGTTTGCCTTGATACCCTCATGGACAAAGAAGGTGTTGTTCAAACGAGAGTCCGGCATCAGACACTTTCTGGTCAGTAAAAGATGGTTTGCCACTGTCAGTATTTGTAAGGATTGTAGCAATTCTGTAAAAACTGAATATTGGGAATTTACTATCCAGTTAGTATATTTCTCGTTCTGTCTCAGATGATTGTGTTCATTTGACTTGACTTCAGCAATACCAGCTAGTTGTGGGACTTCCAAAGAATTACTGTGACAGATACAGCTATGTGATTGCTGTGTAAATTCTGATAGACACTTAGTAATGAAAAGAATCTGTATAGTCTGGTGAACTTTGTGCATAATGTATTTTTTTTGTGAATTGTGATATTCAAAAGATGAATATATCAATTAAGATTCTAATAATCACTTGTGGGAATAAGTTGTTTTTACACATTCAGACTAGAAAAAAGATTTAACTGTTGGGATAATAAAACTCCTAAATTTGAAGGTGATTGGTACCTCTAAATTTTTTAAAATAATTTCTTTATTTATATAATTTAACTTGTTGCTGAAGTTTGTGAATTATAATATTTTCATACACTATGTAGATTTTTCCACTTCCTCCATAGCCTGAAGATGTGTCCAATACGTCAGTGTCTTCTGAATTTGGAATAACCCTTCAGAAATGTGGTATGGTAAGTTTTCTTACATGTCTCTTGTTAATTTGGTAGGAAGTTTGTACCCAAATGACCTTTAAGGAGGGGGAATCTAATTGTGCCCATGCTGAGTATTTGGGAGTATGTGCATTTTGATGTTACAACGGTCCCACTCTCTCTGAGAGGCACCGTTTTGCAATGTTCATTCAAAACACAAGTCTGAAATCTGTCAGGCTGCAGGGCATTTTGGATTGTGGTCGAAGTGAAAACCTGACTGTGAATTTCTAAAACTGTAAATGGGCAAATCCCATGAACTCCAGAGTAATCAGCCAAGAGGCTGGGTAGAGATAGAGACAAATTTTATAAGATGAGATAAACCTTCTGAGGTATTCTCGTGGCCCAGCCATGGGTTCTGTACCTGGGTCACGTGTGGACTTCTTTTGAAGGATGAAGCACTGACCCCTGTGTTGCCCATTGTGTGTTTGGGCATCCTAACACACAGCCATAGAAAAGCCATTGTGTCATAGTCTGCATATTCAGTGGGACTCACCTACAGCACAGTATTTAATGAAGAAAAGGTTTCATTTGACTTCTGTAAATGCTTATGAGGAGCAGAGACCTCCCTATTGTAAGAATTTTTTAAACTTCCCATTTATTTTTACCTAGACTGTTATTTTCCTTTCTTTTTAATTTTTTCCGTTTTTTTTCTTTTCCCTTTTTATGCACTGGATGAAGCAGGCCTGAATTTTTATAATTACAGGCAGTTCATCTTAGCTTTCTCCTGGAGAGAAAGAGCACATCCAGCTTTAGGAGCAATCTGAATTCAGCCACTGAAGTGCTGCTTATAAGGGTAGAGGATTCAGTAACCAGTACAGAAGAGGTGACATTATAACCTTCACCAGATCAGCTGTGTAGAGAAGAATGAATACACATCACATCTCATGGCGCTAATTCCGTCTAATGTTGTTATTGAAATGGCAGCATATCATGATTAATGAGGCTGAATAGTGAGCATTTCAGACATAAGAAGTAGTAACACAGAATCCTCTGCTTTTCTGTCTGTGGAGTCCCAATTGTTATACTAGAGCCTCTCAGAAACAGACTTTGAGACAGTCCCATGTTGTTTTTTCTGCTGTTCACAATGCAGCCTCACACAGGCTCATTAAAAGCTGCAAAATAACTGCTGTAGAAGATTAAAGGTAATCTGTTGTAGATGCTGGGTTTATCAAAAAATACTTTTGTAGTGCTATTAGTTGCAAATTACTGAAAACTATACAATTATATGTGATTGTCTTCCACCTGCAAATGCAGTTCACATTTAATTTTCCTTGGCTTACCTTGTCTTCTGCTTCAGTCCTATTTCAGGTGAACAAATGCTTTCATGCTAAGAGACAGACTGGCCATATGGTGCTCTTTAGCTGTTTTAAATAGAAAAAAGTGTATTTTGCACATTTTCCTCCTCCTGCAATGAGTGGCTCCTCAGAGCACAGAGGTGTCGTACGTTTACTTCTTGGAGTCAGGATTTTTCCAACACCTTAACATAGAAATAGCCTTACTGAAACCGAGGTGTTTAACTTCTACCGGTGCTTCCAGCACCCACTCTCTTCCTTCTTTTCAAAAATGTGTTTCTTTAAGAGCTTCATTCCATAGTATGACGTGAACTTTTCTGTAACAGTACTTCACAGTGACAATAATCCTTAGAAGAGCTGAAATAAATTTTTAAATTTAATTTCTTGTCTTCTAATGCTTTTACTTGTCTTGTTTTTTAATCTCCTAAGCATTCTTGCATTGCAGATTATCATTGATTCTATAATCTTTTTTTTCTCCCTCCTTTCCTGTTTCTAGTTGTTCTAACTTGTTCCTAACAAGGATCCTCCATTCCTTTCAACTTCCATAGCAGTTCCTTCCTCCTCTCTTTTCTCCTGTCATCTCCATGCTCTTGCTGTGGTTCTTTCATGCCAGTCTCCCAGGTACCTGAAGTGAGATTGCTTGCAGAGGGTGATGACACACATGGGGCACTTCAGCAGCAGAGAGAAAACAGAGTAGGTGCTTAGGCATCTTCAGTGGCTGCCACTGGGTTTGGTTCCTGTAGATGGCTGGCAGCCTACTCATCCAAAAGCAAGACAAAACATCTTCAGGCAGATTAGAGGAGCAACTTAAAGAACATAAGTAGTGGTCACTGATCACAGTGGCAGCATTGTATAGAGGAGTTCTTTCTAGGAGCAGTCAAACCAAAGAACTTACCTGTTGCTTGATTCTCATCTGCGGCTTTCAGGGGGAAAAAAAGTCCAAATTCTTTCAACCCGTTTGCAATTGAGGCTAAGTCTGACTGCCAGGCAAAAATAAAGAATGAAAAACACGGATTTAATATTAATGAGAAGTGTGGTTTGGAGACTTTTTTTCCTGTTTCGTTTTGGTTTTGCTTTTTAGAGCAGGTATCTAGCCTTTGTGATTGCACATGAAGTGTTGAAAGGCGTCTTGACTGCATCATGCTATTTCAGAAAACAGGAGAGAGAAAATCTGACCAAAGTGTAACACATTTTTAATACTTGATTATTTTAAGTCTCAGAAGTTGGGGTATAACTCATGATATACAAGCATATGAAATTGGCAGTGGTTTCCTCAGAAATATAACTAAGCCTATTTTTATACATGCATTAATACATACATTTTTATACATTGTTTGCAGCATCTAGTACAGTAAATAGTTGGGAATTTTGTCACTTAAATAGAGAAATGTAGACTAAGCCATAAGAATTTTCATTAAGATGTTTCTTCTTGATTCATGTAATTCTAAAACTCTCATCTGGTTCTATGCTGAATAGTATGAAATGCAGAGATCAATGGTGCACAATGAGACCATAGCTATGTGTATCGAACCCTGTGGCTACCATGAGCTCTGGTGTGATTTCTGAAGTCTATCACAATTCATATTTTTAGAACTCATTTTTTGTGGGGACTGCTTTATTAATTTAAATTTGCTGGTGTTCAGATACAGTGTAGACATTTCCTAAAAAAGTAGATCTAAAAAGAGAAAGGTTTGGCCTGACGCATACTTGTCAGTTAAAGGCCTATTCATTTAGTATCATCATTTGAAATCTCATAAATCATCATGAATATACTATAGATCATGATATTATTATAGATCTTATAAAGACTTAGACAATTCTGGTTTAATACACGTTACAGAAGAAAGCAGTTTGGAAGGTGAAAGTCAGTAAGCAACTCTGTGCTCAAAGTAATTTCATTTAAAGGGTATAATTGCTCAAAAAGACTTAAAGGCTTAATGGAATAAATAAATAAAATCACATGAGTGGATATTGCTAGAGATTGGTGATTAGTGTATGACCTTCACCACTAATTGGAGGCAGAGCCATGAACTCCCAAGTTCACTGGTGGCTCCATCTGCCCTCATGTGGGAAGGGCAAGTCGAGACAGAGGGCATCCTTCAGAGAATGTGATTGCTATGAAAAAAAGGGAAATAGAGACCAAACTGCATGGAGAGAATTAATTTGCAGTGAGGCAGCTTGCAAAAGAAACATCCTTGTGGCACAAAAGTTCAAATTTAAGAATTTTCCGAACACTGATTATAAAGTTATGATCCGGTTTTGTGTTGTATGCAGTATCATGGGGATATTCAGATTTTGATTACACTTCTGGTCCTCTATGAGCTGGGTTTCTACCTTCTGGCAGAGCCACTGTCTCCAAGCAACAGCTTGACATACCAAAGATTAAAATCTCACTGGGAGTGTGAGATTAAACTGCGTGTAGTTTCATTTGCAAGTCACTCAGAATACTTTCAGTAAAGAAGTTCACACGTATGATGAAGTTTTATTTGTAATCAAGGCTATGAATTTTGCTGTTAGATGCACATACAGCCGTCTTGCACCATTAATACTAATATTTCTGTTTTCAGGTGGATGTTGAACATGACCCTCAAACTGCATACATTACACTTGTGATTAATAACACCAACACATTGCTTTCAACAAACATCACAGATCTTATCCTCCTGGACAACATCACTGGTCTACACGTTCAAAAAACCAGTGGGAACAAGACCACAGATGGCATACAGATTTACAGGAAAAGTTTCTTGCAAGGTAACAAAATCTGCAGTAAAATACTCCGATAACACATGTCAAAGTGCATCTGTTAAAATCACAGTATTTGTTTATTTGTTTAATTAAAGTGGTGTAAATTATTTGTTTATCAGTTAATACAGGTGAAAAAGTCTGGGAAAGGTTTTCGGCTGCAGTTTCCAATTCTGTCAGCTCACTGTTAACTGTTTTGACTCCCACCTTTGAACTGCTTCAAATTTCCCAGGCGCAGAGCCGAGCCTCCTGTACTTCGTAAAAGTTGCCACCAAAAACAAAAGAGAGTCTTTCACCATTGTACTTGTTCATTTTGGGTATTTTTAAAAACTTCTGCAAAAGGCATTTTAATCATATTTTGAGCCTTCTTTAGCCAAGTGTGGCAGCTCAGCTTGCTGAGGTATTGAGGTGCATTGGAATTACAAAAGGCCATTCAAACAGGGAAAATGATTCATCAGAAATAAGGCAGCTCTTCTCAATATCTGTTGTCTCCAATCTGAACAAATTATAAAGTCAAAGCAAGTAATAGAGAGATAAACCCGTTCCAGTCTTGAATTATGTTTGTTCCTTTTCTAATTGGTAGCAGTTGAATCAGTACACATGCATTAGATTTTATCTTTCTTGATTTCTTCATCTCCTTTTTCCTAATCACAAACATGTCAAAAATTAGCAGCTTGCTTTTGGGAGTCATGGTATTTCTCCAGGAACTTCAGAAGTGTTCACTGATACCTGTTTATGATTGAAGTCTCTATGGTTATGATAGTTTTATGGTGAAAGATTTCGACATGGAAAAAGGGAAATAAGTAGACTTGGAGCTGCTCTCTGATTGCAGTTGGATAGCCGAACTCAATTTCTGATAACAGCAGTGTGAGCAGTAGTACTGATTGCAGAACTGGTCTTTTTGAAAATGTCAGGGAATTGCTGGCTTTCCACAGAGATTTCCCCGAAGCAATTATCCTTGAGGAAGAATAGAAAAATTGCTTGCATAGCTGATCTAGTAAGCCAGGTTGGAGCTGCTACATAATTTATTTATAATTACTGAATCTGGAGTTGAAGCTAGCTTTTCCAGATAAATCAGTGTGAAAAATACTGAAGTGGAAGAAAATCCAGCAGAAGAGATTTCTGCATAGTTTGGGGTTTGGTCATTACTATATTGATCCTGAAGTCAGCCCATACCTTGCCACTAGGGCTGGACGGAAAGGCTGTATCTACACTGGCCTATGTACTGTCATGCTCAATGTTGGCCATAATAATTTTTCTGTACTTCAGTGCAGTGTGAATCAAAATTCACCTGAAATCTGTCAGATTTCTCTTTGATTTGAACAAGGAGAGAATCAAAAAGTTAGTGGTTAAAATGTAGGCAGTCCATTTTATAATAAAAAATATTTTAAAATAATCCCATGTAGAGTTTTGGTATCAAAAAATAATGCTTTTGGGTAGGTTGGGGCATCATTTAATGCAGTTTCTAGATCTTGGGCTGAATTTGCTTGAGTTCTTAGAGGCAGCAGACATGAAGGATGTTGCTGAGCTTAAGTGGCCATGAACTCTCTACTCTGGATGTATGGCATCTGCTGTGTCAGAAAGAAAAAGCTCCAGTGCTCTCCCAAGCCTTCGCCAGGGATCTTTGAGAAATTTTCTTGGAACAGAGAAAATCTATCCATATCCCTGTTTTAATAGGTGGAGAACACTTTGCAATCAACTACTCTGCACTTCTGGATGCAGAAGAAATGTGGCATGGCAGGGTCTTGACACTGCCTGCGAAGCTAACTTTCAGGAGTTCATCACAGGTATTTTATTCACAATTTTATTCTGCTATTCACAATTTTTGTGAAAACAGCAGTCTCCAAGGTGGTTCTTGTCTGCCTAAACAATGAGGCCATCATGTAATGAAATGAAGCTCTTGGGCTCTCTGATTGGTTGCCATGAATTTATAAATACATGAATTATTCTTCATAGCTTAAGAAGTCATAGACCTCCTTAATTGAAGTATTTTTGTTTGTTGTCTTGTAGCCTTTCTTTCTACTTTTCATATTTCTCTCCAGTTTATTGATCTGTCCTGGAAATAAGTGTCCCACATACTTAATGTGTATTCCTGAAGTCTATGAGAGATTGAAAGTGTTGCCATATTTTTATAAAATAATTTCTTTTAACTGAAAAACAAGTTGCAGCAAAGGAAAACCTCACTGCTTATAAGAAAGACACCTTTCAGTGTAAAAGTTTTCAAAATCTGAAAGATTTTTCAGAGAAGCTGAGAAATCTTCATCCTTGCTGATTTTTGAGAACTCTGTTGCACCAGGCTTTGAAACAACTGGTCTAATGCTGGAATTAGTGTGGCTTTGAAGTGGGAGACAGGACAAGTGGTTTCTGCCAAAGTAAAATTTTTCAGTTCTTAAATATGGCTTGATGGTTTTTCTGTGGTTTTCACAATTACATGTAATTATAACCTGCAGATGTATTTTCATTTCAATTGCCTTTCTCCTTGGTTTTGGAGGAAAAACTGTTCCATGTGTACGGGAGTAGTACTAGAGTGGTGGAGAGGAAAACTGCAAAAAACAGGGCGTGGTAAAAGTAGAGATTTATGTACTGACTGTGGCTCCTGTTCTGTGCATTCTCTGTCAACTCAGATTTTATAGGCACAGTAAAATATAATACTGTTTACATTGGGATATGGGAAGGGGAGTGTATCCCATAGAGCAGCTGTTTCCATGTCTTTTAGTGTTACCCTAAGTACACTGCATTTTCCCATCAGATTTATTTCAGCTTTAAACTTAATGAGAAATATATCTTATCTTCTAAGGAGAGGCTTTTCTAGAGACTCTAGGCTGTTTGCCAGTGGATTTTGCTTTTTTTTTAATACAGGTAATTTTTGTATCTCTCTCAGAATAAAACACATCTTGTATCATTGACAGCATCATTTACCATAATGGAAGAAGAAAAGACTAAGGTAAGTTCTATGATTTGGTATTACATTGACTGTCCTGGTTATACTTAAGGACAATCTAAAGTAAATCCTAGGACCTAAGGATGTACTTGTGTCTCATCACTCAGCTATTGGCTAGTAATCATACACAAGTTCTGCCTTCTCAGATTTTAAGAAGAAAAAAACAAGACTCTACATAAGGGGTCATCTTTTGTCTTAAACCAGCAGTATTCAGTATGGAAAATCTAAAAATGTCATTATACTCCTTGCCATGTTCTTTCATTTGAAGAATCGTCCAAGCACAGGAAACTGATGAGGAATGTGCTCACCTGCTGCTGTGCCTAAACACCATGAGAAAGCTTTTTGCTTTTCCAGAAGGGTAACGTTATCCTCCACCTGTTGAGGAAAGGTTTCTGTATGATGCTGACACTCAAGCCTGAGAAATAAAGCTGCAGAAAGAGTGGCATAATTTATGCTTCCTTTCATTTTTTAACTAGTCATTCTTCCAATATGACTTTCTGTTCTTGGCTTCCGAAGTAATTCTGAGAAGTGGTTTTTAACAGGCCAAATAAACCTTCAAAATTACATTGATTGCAGCAGTGTTACTCTTCTAGATAATTCTTTTATTAAAAAACTCTCTACTTCATCCCTCAGTTTCATTGCTAGAGTAATGTCTTCACCAAACCTGTGTTTCTCCCCCAACCTCTCATTAACTTGACAGGCTGCTGTTGCAAGGGGTCATTTTTAAAGAAGCTATTGCTTGATTGACAAGAGTACTGGGATTATTTTTGTTCAGACAGAAGCAAACAGTTTGTTTCACCATAGAAATTTTTGCTGTGGCTGTGCATGTGGATAGGGCTTGCCTGAATAGGTCCTGAGGACTAGTCCACTCATTCCTTCCATGGACCTGTCCAATCAGTTTCCCTCTGCCTTTAGAATAGGTAATCTATTTGGAGATTGGGCACAGGGGCCTCTTGTTCCAGCATTCTCTTCTGCTGGGGATCTCTGCCTTCTCAGCTTTTATTATTGTAATAGATATATGTTTGGATGTGGCTTTCTCATAATTGAAGATCAAGTGCCCATTCTGTTAAAATGAAAACCATGATTAAATATGATATGAAGTAAAATTATGCATAATCTAGAGAACTCATTGTCCCTGGATAAAGAACTTATTTGAAGGAATAGGACATTTGTATAGCTAAGAATGACAAATGAACTTGCCATGAATCTATTTTTTGGAAAGTCTTAGAGGTGTAAACTGTGCAGTAGCTGACTGGTTTAGAAAAATAACTTCATGAATGATTTTCTGTAAAATTTGGTGTGAATTGATCTGCAGCAGTTGCTGATGTCTTAAGCCAAGACTGTAAGCTACATTGGTCTCAACTCACCATGAAAATTCCTGCAATCTATTATTATACATAAAACCTTTTTAGTGTGTTTATTATTTTTTCCAATTTGAACTTGATAGTTAGACCTCAAAAAGTTCTTGTGAACTATTCTGTAGGGAGGTAAAATTAGCTCAGCAGCATTTGAACTTAGTAAATGAACAGGCTTTGTGATTAAAATGTGTAGTAAAGATGTGTGGAAAATATTGTAAGTTTTTGAAAAATAAAGCTTAGAAATTATTTAACACATCATGTTTCACATGCACAATATTTGACTTCAGTCTGTGGCCAAGCATAAAGTGTTTTGGAATGAAAGCAGTTTGTGCAAGGAAATAAGGATTAGCTGCAGGTATGATGTATTGTATTTCATTCATATTGTCAGCTGTTGTAAATGCTCTCCACTCAGATTTGTTTTTAAAAAATAACTATTTAAGCCTGTTCATGAGTATGTTAAAGCCAATGCACATATGTGACTAAGTGGACAGTAGGTGTTGACTTTGGGAATGACAAGTGAAGAGTTAATTACGTAGTCATGGTAGTGTCATGTTACATTGGTCCCATCAGCTTTCACATAGTTTGCTTGCACACTTAGATACTATGCTGTTCTTTAAAGTTTTACAAACCCTGTGGATTTCTCTTCTGTGCCACTGGAAGAAAGTGCTTGGCTGCCTGGAACAAGGTAATTTTGTGGGTTATGAAAAAAATATGGGTGTTGCTCATCTTGTCCATGCCAGATGTCTTCCCACAGCACTTCAGGGCCTGTGAGTACTTTGTGCCTCTGCTTTTGGCTGGGGGAGTTTGATGCTAAATGGGACACTAGTGAAAAGGGAAGTTCTCCCATCTAAGCATGTTGCGTGGGATAGATGATAATAATTCCTTTAAACTGATTTTTACAAAGTTTGCTTCCTTCAGCATCATGCAAAGCAGTGAGAGCACATCAGTTCTTGAAAGAAACTTGGGCCTATAATGCCTCTTCCCACTCTTTGTATGGCTTTAGAGGTTAGCCTAAGGAATGGCTTTTGAGGCCTGCTGATGGGTCCGTGGTTTGAAGGTCGACCTGCAGGGCCAGCACTGGTCCTGACTTGAGCCAGGGCTCTGGCACCTCCCCAAACCGTCTGCTGTGGTGCTTTCAGATGGTGTTAAGCACCTGCTTAACACCTGCTTGGTGTTCTCCTGCTTGGATTGACAGCCCCCCCAATGAAAAAGACTCCATCCAGAGGCCATTTTCTTTAAGTATAAAAGCACAGGCAAAACTGCCTGCCCTCCAGCAGACTGACTGTCCCCCCATGGGTCTCACCTTTTACTTAGAAAGCACAGGGTCATTCCCTAGACAGTGGTTTTTTCCACCAAAACTTAAACAGCTTCTTTCCAGCTTCACTGAATCCATAGCCTCACCAGATCTTTGCTTTCCCCAGTGGCCTAGAGATCCTTAAATTTCACAGAGTGCATGGAAATTAGACAAATGCAAGTGGGTTCAGACAAAATGATGAGGTCGTTTCAGAGCAGCTTTTATTCCCTAAGTATTATCTATGACATCTCCTATTCCCTGAAGGTGGTGGGATCTCAGTCAGAGTCCTGATGTGACAGAGCTCAAGGAGAACCCTTCTGTGTTTCCCTCTTGGCCACTTATGTCAACCAGAGAAGCAGGGGCAGCAGATTGACAGAAGAGGAATTGCATTTTTTCCAAGTCATGCACAGATGTTTGTTGGTGCATTGACAGTTCGAGGGGCATGAGCTAAGCCCTCTTGATCTATGAAGGGAGTAAACACTGGATTAGGGAAGGGAGTTACTTAATGTGTGCATAATCATCTTTCAAATAAATTGAAAAATATTTTTATGCAAAGTGATGGAGCTTTAACTGAGTTGAAGGAACTGAAGGGCAGTTCAGTCAGAGGAGGAGAGAGCTGGTAGTGATGCTTATGTACTTGTGCTGGGTGTTCTTAGTGGCTGGCCATGGTATGGGGAGCATAATGGAAGCAATTGACGAAAGCAATAGGAAGCTACATCAAGAAAAAACATTCAGACAATGTGTTGGTAATTACACATGGAACTAAGAGATTAATGTGTTGTACTTAGTTTTCTTTTCTTTCTTGTTTCTGTTTAAAACTTAAGGATACTGAAAGGTATTGCTGCATCGGTGAGCTGAGGCCAGTTGGTAGGAGGTTCCAGGACCAAGTGCCAGGTCCTGCCCTTGGGTCACAACAACCCCAGCTGCGCTACAGGCTGGGGACAGAGTGGCTGGAAAGCAGCCTGGTGGAAAAGGACCTGTGGGTGCTGGTTGACTGACTGAAAATGAACCAGTGTGTGCCCAGGTGGCCAAGAAGGCCAATGGCACCTGGCTTGTATCAGAAATAGTTTGGCCAGCAGGACCAGGGCAGTGATTGTCTCCCTGTACTGGGCACTGGTGAGGTCATACTTCAAGTCCTATCTCCAGTTCTGGGCCCCTCACTGCAAGAAAGACACTGAGGTGCTGGAGCAAGTCCAGAGAAGGACAATGGAGCTGGTGAAGGGCTTGGAAAGTAGATCTTATGAGGAGTGACTGAGGGAGCTGAGTGTGTTTTGCCTGGAGAAAAGGAGGCTCAGGGGATGACCTTATCACTCTGTACAACTACCTGGAAGGAGGCTGTAGAGAAGAGAGGGTTGTTCTCTTCTTGAAGGCAACCAGTGACAGGACAAGAGGAAATGGCCTCAAGCTGTGCTAGGGGAGGTTCAGGTTGGGCATTAGGAAGAATTTCTTTACAGAAAGGGTTGTTAAACTTTAGAACAGGTTGCCCAGGGAGATGGTTGAGTCATCAGCCCTGGAAGTGTTCAAGAAATGACGGGATGTGGCACTTATTAGTGTGGTCTTGTTGACAAGGTGGTGGTGATGGGTCAAAACTTGGACTCAGTGGTCTTAGAGATCTTTTCTAACCTAAATGATTCTGTGATTCTGCATCAGAAGATATTCAGCACATGGCTGGCTTAGTCAGCTAAATAAGTAGTCCCACAACATTTTAGTGAACCTCAAAGTGCTTTTGGGGTTTCATTATTTTAGAGTAATCACATTTAAAAAAAAAAAAAACAAACAAAAAAACCCCAAATGAAGCATGCCTCTGTCAGAGCAGTTGTTGATTCTCTGTGTACCATACTGTGAAGAAGAAACCTTGGATCTTCTTGGAACTGTGAAATAGTAGCCAGGTCTTGGTAATCTTGGTACTGACCTCATTGCCTAATTCAGCTGAAAAAAATGTTTAAATCAATGAGTGCTGAGTATCTCTAGCAGCTTTGAGAACCTGAACCTGTGAAACAAGAAGTTTGACATAATGCAGTTCCTTTCAATTGAAGATATGACATTATCAGTGTACAAAAGCAGAGAGAGAAACTAGGAGCAAAGGGTAAAATTCTGCTGTGAAACTGCAATAAATTATTTTCAAATTGTGGGCCATGTTTGAGTATTGCTTCCTGTGCAGAACTACCATTGACTCCATGGAATGCTGTCAGGTTTCTGCTCCAAGAAAAGACCAAACGCAGCTTGCAAGCAGTATGTTAATTATTTACAGTTCCTAGCCCCAGCAGAGTGATTAGTTTGTGGTGAAACATTATACTAATAGCTGTGCTGTGTTTTTCATTGAAAGATCTCATAGAACTAAACAAACAATGAATTAACTTTTGCTACATAGAGAATGAAGTAAAAATTAATTTTTAATGCAATTCAATTTAAAGATTAAGTTAAGAGCTAAAGTGAAAGGCCTGCAAAGTTGTTATCTGGCTTATGGTTCCAATGCTCCTGCCACTCTTTTCTGACTCAGGCTTATGCAGAAGCTGCAAGGTGGCACATGGATTGGGTGTTTATTCTGAACTCATATTGGTACTTTCTCCCCATGGTGTTTACTCAGTTTCATTGAAACAAGAAATGACCATTAATTAAAGAAGCCAATGCCTGACTGACTTTCCAGAGCCTATGAGCAACATCAAATGCCATCAGTTACAATGAGACTTCTTAGAAGAGCTTGGCAACTTTGGAAAATAGGCTGTTAAGTACAGGGCACCCAAAAGTCACAGCAGAAGAATTCAGTCTGTGGAGTTCTGTTGCTTGGAATTACACAGGAATTTGTACTAGGTGAACATAACAAACTGTGTTGACTTGGAAACCTATTGAAAATACACACTTGTTTGAAAATATTCATCAAGAGGTAGTAATAACATAATGCTGAGAAATCCTGAAGATGTGTGAAGCCATTTAAAAATAATTTACTCTTCGTTTACAGTTACAATCTTTGAATTACAGTTATGGTCTGATCTTTATATGTATTTAAAATATCATTTTAATTAAATGATCTTTTAATTTTCAGATTTTATACAGCCATGCCATCAGTACTTCAGGGTTCTTCATTGCTTTTTTCGTTTCCTTTGTGTTGACGTGTGCTGTTTTTTTCATCATTTATCGAACCCAAATATTAAAATGGAGTTTCTGTAGTAAAAACCAGGTGAGTTATACTGTCTGTCAGGGTAGGTTATTTAATTTTTTTCACTGATCATATGTGATGATATAACTTGCTAACTAAGATTGTCTGAAGAGTTTTTGAAGATGAATTAAAAAACCACCAAGTGATGGATTTGACTCACAGGTAATGTAATCTCTACAGCCTCTAATCTTTAGTGCAGTCAGATTTAGAGGTGAGTGTAAGAATGAAACCCTGATCAAAAAAGCTGCTGTCAGTACCTGGATGTTGGCTCTAGATCAGAGGGGGATTACCCTTTGCCTGTTCGTTTCTTCCCATGTTCCTCTCTTCCTCCCCTCCATCCCTCAGAATTAGAAGCAGGATGTCTCTGGGTTGTAAGCAGTTGCCAAGGGAATAGCCAACTTACCTTGAACACAGCAACTTGGGTACAAATTTTTTTCTGATGATCAGGAATAAGGGTCTGAATTTTGGTCTTTTCTTCAATGTGCAATAATATCTTCAGTGATTAAGCAAAACAGATGGGACTGGAGATGGGGCATTTTCATTGTTCTGTGCCAGTTTGAAGAAAGTATTTCAGTATGTATTGAACTGGAGAAAGAAAATAGAGAATCTGATAAATATTAAACAAGTTGGTGCAATTCCAGCCCTTCCTTCTATTAATTATTTTTGTGTTTTTGAAAAGTAGAACAACCTGATTGGGAGGGAGCTAGAAACCTTAGTCAGAACACTACAGTGACTGGAGCAGTCCTAAGAGAGGTATGCTGAGAGGTTTGAACCCCTTGTCTGCCGAAAGGGTGGTGGATCTCTCATCCCTCTGGACTGACCAGAGTAGCTCACAAATCACTTACAGCCTTTCTGCAGTTGAAAATTACACCATCAGTAACTTCTATTTATTTTATGTCTGAAAAATGAATCTCTTAAAATGAAAAGGTTGTGACTTTTTTCTGTTTACAGAAGAAACAGTGATAATGACGTAGTAAAAAAGATCCAACTTGGTCTAGTATCAGGTATTTATAATGGGGTTTTTGCACAATATTATCAGCCCTCAGTCTCAAGTCTATGTGAACTCACTTCCATCATGCATAGGATTAGTTTTTCCATGTTATTCCTCTCATAATACTGTAATCTTGTCATATGTAATTTGTATACCAGGGCAATTTTTTAAAAAATTACCTAGAAAGTTTGAAGTGGAAGATAACTTCCTAGATGACTTTCACAAGTATTGTGTGTTCTCCATTTCTTCATCTGTATTCCAGATCAGTTATATACTAAAAAAGATCAGTCTGAAATAGAAGTAGTATATTTGATTTCAGACACATATCTGAATTGCACAATCTCTTTATACTCTTTCCAGTTTTACAGTTTGATGATAAGTAGAAACCTTCTCACCCACAGCTAAACTGCAATAAAATTAGATCAGACACTCATTATACATTTTTTTATAATCTAAAGTTTGCTACGTTTTCTCCCCTTTCTTTTTAGGAGATACAGCCTGATCACAGCCAAAATCACAAACTCGAGCATTCTCAATTTAATTCAGGTGATCTCTTTAGTGAAGATATAATTATGAATGACCAAATCATTGATATTCTGTCCTTTGAAGAACCTGGGAACATGCTTCAGGCTTTAGAAGAGTAAGAATTCACTGCTATTACATCACATTTATTATTTTCATCATCAGCCAACCTTTGAATATGTTTTGAGTTATCTGCTCTTTATTGTTTTTCTAATAGTGTCTGTTTACAGGTTACTGCACTACCTTAGGTTTTTGAACTGTTTTAGGCAATCATCTATGGGACCGGAAAGCCATCATATTTCATATTGATTCACCTGTAGAATCACAGCTCCATCTAGGCCTTAGACATACAAGTTTTCCAATCCAAATAAACACCTTGCTTTGTCTCTCTGTGGTTCACTGTGTGAAAGGAAACTTCTTGGTGTGCAAGAAAATATTGAAACACAGTATTCTACTATTGCTTAACACATTCTGCTTTCAAAAGGGTGGCTTTTGTCCTAGAAAAGAAAGCCCCTGCTGAGTGCCAGCATTACTGTTCAGCAGTGTATTTTGAAAACACCTGGATCAGAGTCTAAGGTGTGAAAGTTTGTAGTGCTGCCAGAAAGATACCGCATACCTGTGATTGGTGGGACTGCTTGCTAGAGCGCAGAAACACTCCTGATACTGTTGAAAGGCTTTTTGACAGAAACATGCCACTGTTAAAGGTCATCTGTTCTTCAGCTGAATTTTATAAAAAGGTCTTATGTGAGGACGAGCAGATGTTGTTTATGCAGTCTTACCATTACCTCCTGGTAAGTGAGGTTAAAGGCAGTATTATGCGACTATAAAATCTGTAGAAGCTGAAAAGATACAGGATGATGGATGAAATTTTCTTTCTTAGAGGGTAACTAACAGCATTATTATTTTTTGCCTTTCCCTGATAATTGGGAACTTATCTCTGTAAATTGCACGTTGGTCCTTGCTTTTATAACTGTATAGCGACTCAGGCTTTGAGAAGGCTTATCCTGAAAATAATTTTGTGAATATTAAGAAGAACAGGATCAAATTTTTTTTTAAACTCACTTTAGTATTAATTTATTTCAGGGATAGTTAGTATCTAGCTAGGTTGAAAAAAATTGCTGGACTATTTTCAGATGCATTATGGATTAGAAAGGTAAACATTCTTGCAAACCTTTGGAAAGGTTGGTTTTTATAACAGGTTTATTTCTAAACCTATAAAACAGGATTCGTATCTTAGTTTGAATATGTGCTCAGGGACTAAAGTTTTTTTAATGTTTTTACAAACTTAGTGCGTATGTCTCTTCCTTCCTTTTCTTGCCTCAGTTTCTATTTTCTTTTCCCCTTAAGAGGTAGAGCATTGCAGTGAATAAAGTAGATGCCCACTAGTGAACACTCACTAACCTGCTTCACCTTCTAAGCTATCTTTTCCTTTTTCCAGGGTGAGGATATTAGATGGATCACAAAGGTATCCAGAGTTACAGTGATTCCTGCTATGAAAGATGATTGTAAGGGTGATAGGTGTTTTCAGCCAGCTAACATCATCTTGCTTGTATGCTAGCTTGGTAATTCCTTCTGCATGTTTTGGTGCAGGTATGTTTCATTTCTGTCTACATGACACACATACAAGCTTGCCAGGATAACTGATAACGTCCTTTTCATTGCGCTGTCATGGTTGGAATCATTCTGGTCTTTCAGATACAAACGAGAAAAATACTCTGAAAAGTAAGAGCCACATGTATTTTTCTTTTTTGCAACATAAAGCTGTTCTGTCTTTTAAGAAGTGACAGTGCCAAATCATTTAAGAGATACATCAGGAGCCAAGTGTTCAATATTTATGGACAGGGACAGCTTTGGAGTGTAGACAGTTTTCAGTGTCAGGAGGATTGGCTAGAGAACAAAACATACTTTTAATGTTTCATAAGGAAGCTCCTTGGTTACTCATTTTGTGAATTTTGTCTTAATAAGTCATATCCTTGATGGACATAATGCACCAAAATATCTTGGCTTTTATTCTCAGTAGGTTCCCTGCTGTGTATATTACTGAATATTGGCCTCTGGGCAGTGAATACTAATGAGGGAAGCTATATGATTTGGCTATTTGACATGCATACTAGAAGATCATGTTTTACAAAATGTCGTGGCTCTCTTTTTCTATATGTCTAGAGGAGAATATGAAGAGAGCTGAGCAATGTGGGTTTGTGTCCAATGGGATGGAGCTTGATCATACTCATAGTCTGAAAAGATACAGATACATTAAAGGGAACTTAATTTCTTTAAATGGCTTTTCACTACTACACCTTTTCTTTTTAATCTTCGTTTTGTACAGCTGTGCTTCCTTGAGTTTGTCAAAGCTCTAGCTGAATTTGAACCTGCTTCCTGATAACAATCCATACTGCCAATTATTTTGGTAAATGAGTAAGTAATATGTGTACATTGCAGCTGATTTTTTTCCTGTGGTAGAGGACACTGACGCCACTGTACTAGAGAACAGGATCAAACTGTCTCCAAAAAGCCTTGACAGAAAAATAAAAACAATTTACCACGATTTTAGAAGTTCACTTTTTCTTTTTAAATGTAAATTTCTGGCTGTACACGTCCCATTTTATTTGCTATGGAGCAAATGTTCTTTTTTTTTAAACCGTGAATTTAAATGGAAAGTAAGAATCATAGAATCTTAAGGGATTGGAAGGAACCTTTGAGATCCTCTAGTCCCAATCCCCCCTGCCATAAGCAAGGACACCTCCCACCAGACCAGGTTGCTGAAAGCCTTATCCAGCCTGGCTTTGAACGCCACCAGGGGTGAGGTATAAATGATCATATTGTCATAGCACCTAGATTTGAATATTCCTACACAGAAAATGGTGAGAAATAGTTACATTGTTAGTACAAAAAAAATATGAGGAGCTAAATTTCTGTTTTTCATAACTTGGAAAGAGTGTAATTAAAATTTTGGAATTTTTGAAGGGATGGCATATTCAGTACTCTCTTTTTGTGAAATGTGTACAATGCAGGAGTATAACTATAAATAATAATCACATTGATATAACTATCAGATGCAGTGAATGCTCACAGTATGAACTCCAAACCCTGCATTTCTAGTTCTGTGTTATGAATGCTGCTAGAAACTTGACAAGTGTGTAAACTTATTTTTTTTCATCAGAGCTTAAATGCTTAATATATGATAGGAGCCTGTAAGACTGGAAAGCTGAAGAAAACAAGTAATTTGAAAGTAATGAATACGTATCTTTTTTCATCTTAAAAATGTCACTTTTCTTTGATATTGGCTAACTATGAAGTGTTTAGAATTGTAGGGGTCATTTCTGCTGTCTACCTGGAACAATTTATCTTGTCCAGGAGAGAGTCTCCTTTTGAGAGCTGCACTGTTCCTGATGCTTTATTCCATATCATTTTTAAAGAAGATTGATATCTCCCACCATTCTGTCATCTGAATACTCAACCTGCCTGGATAGATCAGAAAAATCTGAGTAGATCATAGCAGAGTTGGAAGCTCCTCAGGCATTAATGCATAATGCATATAGCAATAATATTTATGATTTTGTTAGTATCCAGGCTGAAGTTGGTGCTTTTGAAATCAGTGGTGAAATGTGGGATGACTTCACTGGAAGCAGGATTGGAGTCTTTCATACACTCTTTTTACATAGTTGCTTTTCTGAGTGAAATAGTGAAATAACCATTTTCTGAACTCTGTTGCAACAGCAGTATTGTAGGTAAATGTGTTTTTTAAATTGATTTTCTGAAGATCACTGATTTTTCATATTTCTTATTTTCTGCAAGCAATGTAAAGTTTCTCAGTCTCTTAAATGCTGGATTTTAAAAATGTTTTCTAAACAGATACTGTAAGAATTGAAGTAGTCTATATTGCTGTGGAGAGTTAAAGGAATTTGATAGGTGAAACTGCTGGCAGACCTAATGCTTAGACTTTCTAGCAGGTTTTCATGAATCTTTGTTTTCTGAAGAGCTTCTGGTCTCTCAGCTCAATTTATCATCTTTTTCAGTTTTATTTAATTATTATTTCTTGGCTGTATATCAGGAATCCTGTCTTTTGTTTTGTCAGCATTCCGACTTCTGGAAAGCTGAAGTTAACCTGTGGCTCATCCATGTGAGAGCACCCTTAGATAGTCCTCATGTACCTTTCTTAGCAATTTCATTTACTGATGTGATGTCTTGTATTCTCTGTAGGCTCCTGTGTGAGCTGTGCTGAGTTCATGCTTGGCTGTGTAAGTGCCACAGGACTGATGGATGAACTCCCTCAGTTCAGAGCTGGCTGCAGGCCAGTACAGCTACTGGTGTATCACAGAGCATCTTCAGACCTGTGCTAACACAGCCTGGCAGCAGGCAGGGACCAGGGAAAGGCAGCACACCCCACTCCGGCACAGGAGGCTGAAGAATTTTGGCTTGGGCAGTCAGTAGCTGTTGATGGGTGTTCAGACTTCATGCCGTTGCCTCTGCTTCTACTTTAGTACAGTTTGAGTCTCCTGCACAGGTTTGTACCTTGTTGTGCTGCAGCTGCTTAAATCCCTGCCCTGAAGTGTTTACAGCCTCTGTTCAGACTGGACCCAGCAGGAGAGCATGGAAGGCAAAGGAAGGAAAAAAGAAGGGAGGTGTTGAAGGAAGGAAGGTATGGGGCTGCATAGAGGGGTCACATTGACATAGTACTTTAAAAAAACACCAACAAAGCACAACAAACTAAACAGACAAAAAACCAGAAAAAAACAAAAGTAACAGCCCAGCTTACTGATACTGTATTACCAACCCCTCAATAAAGGAATGATTTGTGAAATAAACCACATCAGCAGCTTCTGAAGACCTCTAATGCCCATTATGCTCAAATTGGCTTTCCTAGCTTACTGGGACTAAAGCCAGCAGTGCAGGAACTGATTTCTTTGTGATTCTTCTTGTCTGACTCTTTCTCCATCTTCACTCCTCTGAAGTGTGACAAGGCAACATGGACCATAATGTCTGGATGTTGTGCTCCTGTTTCCTTCCTCACTGCAGCTGTCCCATCATCACTGTGCCCGTGGGTACAGGACATATGCTGCTCTCACTCGAACAGTGGGTACCACTGGGCTGGGGTGCTTGTCTGTCTGTCTGTCTGTCTGTCTGTCTGCCCTTCCCTCTTTCCATTCCCCTCTCCATCAGGAGTTGATGCAGCTGCTGTGCTTTGGGGCTCTGAGTCAATGCTGAAATTGGAACAGTGGAGACTAAGTGTCTTCAAATGGCTCTAAATTACTTAATTACATGCTTTTTAGGAGCCTTGTGTATTTGAAGCAATACTTTTACAGAAACAGCTACCAGGGAGCTCCAGTCTCTTCTGGATACTTTTGTAATACATGTGCTACTAATTGGCTTCCATTGGCAGAGGAGAGATGAGCCTTCTGAGAATGACAGGCTTTTCTGTTTTGATGAGAAAATGCCACTGAAGGAGAATTTGTTTAATGTTTCTCTCCCTTTTAGACTTCAGAAAGTTGTGTCACAGTAGTTTCTTATCTCTATAAACTCAGAATTAGTTTTAAAAATGTGTTTGAAAGCCATTAGCTATTTTTAGGACTGTTAAATGCAGCAGCTTAGTTCTCCTGTTAAAAAATTCTCTCTGTGGGCCTGTAATTTGAATAATAAGACTTAAAGACACAATTAATTGGTAGTTAATGAGAGATTTCCTTTTTTTGTAGTGTGTTGTTTTGGTGTTTTGTTTTTTTTTTAATTAACTGTAGTTTCTTTCCTGACTCCAGCTGCTTTCCTGTGTTCTTTCATTAGATCTGTGGAGAACCTGAGTTTCTCAGGCACTCTCTCTGCTTCTCTGTGTTTGGCATTGGGGACTCTCCCCTTCCAGATCTCTCTGACAGATTTTTAAATCCTCTTTCTCTTCAAGTGAGTGAAAAAGCTTTACACTTGCTGTTTGAAGTTTCATTTTCTATGTGTCTGTTCACCTTTCCTTCCCTCACCCTTCTGTGCCACCTGCCTTCTGTGCTGTCCTCATCCTTTCTCTGCATGCTTTGTCCAACAAAAGCTTTCATCTTTTTCATCAATAGGTTGCCACCGGCTACCTGTACTTCATTAGCTTTCATGTTTCTATGATGCTGAATATGTTCAGGAAGCGAGGCAAGACCTTTTAAACATCAATTGCTGTAACAATTGATGTTTAAAAGCAGAGTGCAGAGCATTTAAAGCAAATTACTAAATGTACCTTGGCTTGAGGAGACACAGAGTGTCAGGCTAGAATTTTTTTTCCCTGTGCATCATGAAACATTTAGTCTGGTTGACTGTAAACATCATTCTTCTGATGGGCTTGAATGAAACCAAATGAAAGCATTTGGTTTATTGTATGTACAGGATTCCCGTGTTTTACTGACTGTTGGTGTGATGCAGCATGCTAGGGGTGCTCTCAACCTCTCTGTTTTGAGTAAAGAGCTTGAAGCAAGATTTCCGATGTGTGTGCTGAGCTTGTCTCACTTCTGCTGGCTGCTGCGTGAAGATCACGAGCCAGAAGTAGAGCACATCACATGGAACGGAGCTTTCAGGTTTTTACAGACACAGCCTTTCTTCAACTGCCACTGACAAAAGGTGATGGTGTGGCTCCTATCTTCAAAGATGTGACGTGGGAGAGCTGTGGCTTGTAATTACTTTTCTGTCTGCTGTTACCCTTGATTTGGTGGAACAGTTCGTAAACTTCTCTTCCATTGCCTTCTTCACCAATGTGCTGTCAGGAAAATGAAGAGTGTGAGTTGCAGGTTAAATACACCTGAGATCTTATGAGCCTCATTATTCACTTGCTGACACACCAGCATCAGGTGATCATTATCATTGCTCCCCCTGCATTTTGCAGTATGTGGAGTTACTGGGGTACTGTAGTTCTTGAGAGTGGAAAAGAGCATGGGAATCTTGCTCGAAATGGAATCAAGTTGAGTCTATAATGATTTGCAGTAAAAAGGAAGAAGTGCTGTGGGAAGACTGAGGGAAAGATAACAGGAAATGTTCTGATGGTGTTTCATTTTGGTTTTCATTCTTGGGATCACTGTTGAAGAAGAGTGGTAAAGTAACAGGGAGGTGGGTGAGGAATAGCTTAATCTTTTTTGAAGCATGCTTTAAAAAAACCTCTTATTTATGATAAGGAATCAATGATGTGTTATGAACTGTGTATCAATGTGGTAGAGCTGTGAAGTGTTACTTTCCAGGGAGAGAGATGAGGAATTCAGTCTTTCACATGTCAGTAAGAAAGGGTTAGTAGGTGCTGGGGCGACCATCTGTCATTGTATGCTTGAAGAACAGAAAAGTAATGACTAAGGAACAAGTTGTTCTGGCAAACAAAGAGTTGAAAGTTGTAACTAATAAAATTCTGAGGATGAGGTTACCATTTTTTGGAAAATTATCTAGCAGAACAATTGACTAAAATGTTTGGTTCTTTGTTAGGGATGCTTGAAAACCAGGATGTTTCTCACAGAAGACAGATATACTTCAATTAAATCAGAGCTGCTGAACTTAAAGCACGAAGTAAAACAGAAAAATAAATCTAGTGGCTCAGATTTTACAGGCTAATAAGGAATTGGTGAATCTATGAAGGGAAACCTCCTACCACTGCCTCACAGTCATTAGAGAAATATTACAGCATAAAGCTCCCATTCTCTGAATCCATGTTTTTGTTTAAGTGCATTTACCCAACTCTAAAACACTTCTTTTTTTCAAATTGTCACAAACAGCTTGCTAATAGCTGTCTGTGTCAGCAAAAGTCCTGAGACGATAAACAAAATTGCTTAAGAGAAAGCACACATCTCTATCTGCTGTGTTGCTTTAGCATCCTGTTACCTTGATCCTGCCATCACCTGCCCCGTCCTGGATCAAGAAGGGCTCTCCCCAGGGATCAGTGCCCTGAGGTACTTTACCATGAATGGAGGTGAATGTTACTCAAGAAAGCCATGTACCTCCAGCTGTAGTGTCCATCTGTAGACAGCACACAGAAGCTGGATGCTTGTGTTATCTTGGGGCTATTACAGCAAATACTAGCTCTTACAGGATCTTCAGATTACTGTGAGGAATGTTTCAGGCTCATGGTACGTCAATTGCAGGAATTTCTGTTCCTGTCTATAAGGAAGAGGGGGTAAAATGGAGGAGGTTTAGTAGCTGCAACCAACCAGCCAGCCCTGCAGCAGATCCTCAAGGTGAGGACAGCCATCACCAGTGTGTTTCTGTGCTTTTGAGATTGCAACAAAAAATCAGTCTGTGGTAGATAATTACATTTCAAAGGCAGTCTCCCAAATACTTCAAGTATTTGAGTCATTGTAAGAAAGCAATTCCATCCCATCATTTTCTACATGGGGAGAATACATCTCTTGTGTTGTCAGGGGGGCAGTGATGATATGTCAGTGGTTTACTTTTAGTTAAACTTTACTTGCTTACATAAGGAAAGGAAAGTTTGACAAAAAAAAGCAAAGTGTTTCTAGATTTGCATGCCTTCATTTATACGATTCTGAATATAGTATCTTTCTACTGTCTTGCAGATTATACCAAGATCTTTGCTATGGATTTGAAATGTATTCTATGATTTGTCTGTGGAAAAATTAGATCAATAATTTAGCCTAAGCAAAAAAATGAATGGGTTTAAGCTCCTAAAATTATGTTTTGTAGGTCACAAAGAAATTCATGTATACATAGTCCACACACAGAAGAATAGTGTCGTGTATTCATGTAATTTGACATGCAGGAGCAAAACGCACCTAATTTTCCAGTGCTAAATTGAGTTCAGGTGTAGAATTTAGAATAGCTGCATTGTATATTAATTTAGAATAATTATAATTCCAATTTAAAGATAAATGAGAATGTATTTATATGCAACATGACAAATATTGCATTTTCTAAAAGCTCTTTTATTTCCGTCTGGTTTTAATCTCTTTTCTAGAACTCTGTTAATGTTCGTGAGAGACAGATACCAGCTATTTTATTTTATTTGTATCAGCACAAAATTGAAACTGTCCCCTCTTCCCTGCAGAGAAGGAAGTACATCAGCCAATAATATGAAACAGTGATGTATCAATCTAGATGGGTCAGTGAGTTTAGAACTGTTTTATAAAGTCAGTAAAATTTATAGTCTATTCAGATGCCTATTTGATCTGCTTCCCAACAGAGATAGTAGGTTTTTTTGGGGGGAGTCAGACACACCTGTTGGCTTTTATCTGAGGGAATGTTTTGAGTATTAGTAAAGAAAAGATTTTTATTCTTCTGTCTGAAGTGGAAATGGAAGTATGGACATACTTCATTAAAGCTGCTGTAGTAGAAGTTGACTCAACCTGCTGTTTAATGAATGATTATTATCATGATTAATAAACTCGTATGCTGTGATATTCCTGCACCTCTGACTGCCATGTCATTACTCAGTATTGAGTGAATCTAGATGCAATCTAGAGATTGAATGCTCTAGATATAAGGATCTTGTTCTCCGAAAGAAATTTCCCATAATCTGTGATTTCTAACAGTCCTGATTACCTTTCAGCTTGGAGGTTGCCAGCCTGACACGGGCAGATGCTGATCTGGAGGCCTGTCGAACGCAGATCTGTAAAGAAGTGATTGCTATGATGTTGAGGAACATGGTCTTAAATCACAGCATCTTTCCTCATGTGGAGAAGAAGATAAGTTCAGTTTTCAAAAAGCGGTTTCTTGCAATGGAGAAAGAGATTCAAGAGGAGTATGAAAGGAAGATGGTGGCTTTAACAGCTGAATGTAATCTGGAAACTAGGAAGACAATGGAGGCTCAATGCCAAAAAGCAAGAGCTGCAAATGAAGAGGCTGAGGAATTAATGAAGAAAATTAATGAAAAGGTAAATCTGGTTTTAAATCAAGATATTATGCGTCATATGTAGTTTTATGGAGATGGTTTCTTTTTTAGACTAGAACAGCTTAGTTATCCTCCTAGAAGAGTAAAGATCTACAATTAAATATGTTCAAAGATTCAGATGTCATAATTAGGGTAGTTGTTAAGAAATTGTGTTTAACTTCACCAGAAAATGAATTTTTCTCAAGAAAATCTGTGACATCTGAAAACAAAGGGTTGTCATTACCCTTTTTTTTTTATAGTCACTTTCACTATTGCAAAGTGGTGTATTTTTATTTACTGTATTTTACTGCAGCACTTTCTGAGATTTCAGACACTGTGTGAAGTATTTGGCACATTCAGAGCAGAACAAACTCCCTGCATCATAAAACTTACAGTCTAGGTAAAAAGTTTCCAATATTATGTTCCTTTTTTGAAGACAATTAGAATATAAGCACAACCAAAGGCTGATTTCCCTCTGAAATGAGTGAAGGCAAGCAGAACGATCTGTATTTTAGACAGAGCAAGGAGTGGACTTCTCTTGGAAATAGCCTCTTTATAATAAATAAATACCTGAAGTCAGAGTATGGTTCCTTAAAAGTTCAGAGTGAAAACTTAGAGCTTTTGTGTGTCACTTTCACTCAGAGATCTCTGAATGGATAAGTTTAATTGCCCAGGATTTCATAGGCAGTTACTAGCTGGAAATAGATCTTGGATCACCAGGCCAACATCCCATGTACACAGTTATGCTCCAGTCTTCCATGTTTTTTTTCAAGTATACTGAATGTTTACAATAGAACTGATTTCCCCCCACCCTTTTTCTTTATTATTATTTTTAACAACTTCTTGTGGCTTGGAAGGATTCTGGTAAGTTTTGATTATTTCATCTGTATAAGCTTAAAATGCCAAAATGCCCAAGGTGATGTTTCATGTTTATCTGTTAACAGAGTGACTTGGTGAGAGCAAATAGTGCAGTTTGTTACTTACTGGTGGGGCTTTGCTTCTGGACCACAAGTGGTATTTGCATATGACATACCCATAATTGTTAAGTACCCTATAGTTCATGATTAATGTTTTGACACAAGAAATTTTTTTGCTGAGTATGACCCATCAGAGGTACTCCAGTATGTTGAGGCTCTCAGGAAGAACTTTGTTTTATCAGGTTGTTGCATAGAGAAAATTAATGGCACAAGGCTAGTGGGCCAATAGAATTTCTTTGATGTTTTCGGGTGAATTTTAAATTGTGACTCTGTGTAGCTTTCCATACCTGTAGGATATGCCTATCCTGAACTAGAGGTGCTAGAAACGCAAGAGATGGGAAGGAGGAGATACTTGTGGACACTTTCTGTTGGATGAGGTGAACTGTACTCTGCAGGAGACCTTTTTCTTCTGTTGGGTATAGAAGGAGCCTAGACCTCACTGAGATAAGTCCTGCCTTTGCAGAGAGAGGGGCCTGACTGAAACTCACTGTGTAAATCCACACTAAATATACTCTCAGCGAAGTGACTTTGCTTTGTAAGAAATGTACTGGTGTTGGCTCAATCTGATTTGTACTGAAAATGCTGAATGGTAGGAGTCAAGCGAACAATTAAGGCCAGTCCAGTACTTGTCCTGATCCATTTCCCATATCCTATCGTGTTGCTCTTCACTTTTCTGTCTGTAGAAGGACCTGGTTTTATACTTGCCACAGCACATGGTCCAGAAGGACATGGCTCACACCCGTGCTGGGCAGCGGGTGTACTGACACCCAAGAGACGGCAGTGGAAAACCACTGGAGCAATAACCTCCTCCCTTTCTCAGCCAAAACAAAGAATTTATATTCCTTGCCTTTTTCATTAATTATTTGCTGCCTGCAGGGTGTCTCTTGGGAATGAGAAGTGAAGTACAGAGGGCAGTTCTCTTCAAGATAATTGGTATGAAATTTAGAACAAGACTGACATAGTGACTGTTAGGTAGCTCTGCTGGCATAAGAAGCATTCTTTGCTCTGTGAGACATGTATTTTTTGATTCTATAATGACTTTATACCATCTGAGATCAAAACTATGAATATGTAAGTCTTACTAGAGAACTAAGAGGAAGTATTTCTGGCAAAGAAGCTTTTAAAGTAATTGCCATTTAATTCTACTCCATGGTTGTAAATGTAAATCTAAAATTATGCTCTTGGATTAATTTGTAGAAACTGATAGTCAAAGTAGGTCACCAATAATAAAAACTTCTAGAGATTTTTAGTAGAATAGGGTTTTTTTCTAATTTATATTGTTTTTAAAATTATGCTTGTTATTATGTCATTGGTATGCATTATATGAGTCTGTTTAATTTTAATAGGATTTCAGGACTGATGAAGCCTAAAAAATTAATTTCATATATAGTCTTTGTGTTAAATGTCATGCCATTTTACAGAATTTATCTTGTATAAGACTTGTGAATTCTGAAAGGACTTCATTATGCCTTGGAAGTGGTATCTGGATTAGAGACTGGCAGCTGTACAACCCTGCCATCCAAACAGGTGAAAACTATGGAAAGTGTACACTGATTCAATATTAGTCTTCACTTAAACCTGAAATGACAGTAAATAAAGTATTTGTAAAATATATATTAACTAGTAGTACTGATACTTTAAAATATGCTGAATTCTGAAAATCACTTCTAATGCATTTATTTCTTTCTTCTCTGCAGCCTGCTGTAGAATACAGAAGTCTTCTGGATAAACTTCACAGACTAGAGCAGGACTGCCTGAAGAGGTTCCTTTTCATAAAGCAGGAGGAATATTTTGCAAAGGCTTATAGAGAGCTGGCTGTTACCCAAAGAAAGGAGCTCCATACTATCTTTTTTACACAGATAACAAATGCCACTTTAAAGGGAGAACTGAAGTTGGAAGCAGCTAAAACATTAGTGGAAGGTTACTCTAAAATACAGGTAATAGCATGATATCTCCATTCCTAACCTAAATACAGAATACAAACCTGCAGTAACTTACGAGAAATGTTTCAGGATAAATGTTATCACCTTCATAACTAACTTTCATAGAAAGTGTTTCAAAAAATTATAATGCCTTCATTATGCACATCTAGACATCTACACAACTGTATATTGAGGTATTTGTAAATTTTCAAAACCACAAAGGCATCAAGTGCTCTTCTGTACTTCAGAAGATGTTCTGAGCTCCCCAATCCAAATACGTAGATTATTGAAATTGTGGTGTGTCTGAAGTATTATGATTTTGTACTTAGAGGGGTTGAGTGTGTCCAGCTTATATGATTCAGGGATGCTGGTGAAGAGTACATTCAGGACTTAAGTTTTGCTTTCAGTTACATTTTAAACCTCTTGCAACAGAATAACTTGAGTTGTTTCCTCACTGGGTTTTTTGTTTTGTTTTGTTGGGGTTTTTTTGGTTGTTTGGGTTTTCCTCCATTTGTGTTGAAAGTTAGTGCTCTAGATTACAAAATTTCTGGGAATTGTTCTTCTGGCTGCTTCTTGAGGAAGAGTATGATCGCTGTGGACCTGCAGGTGGAGGCTAAAAAGCAACATCTGGAAAGTAGGTGTCGGAACGCGTAAGGCTCACTCCTAAAACCTGATGCACAGCCTTATATACAGAAGCCACACATGGGCCACTGTCAGAGGGAGATGGAAATGCAGCAAGCACTTGTGCAGAAGATAGTTAAGCAGCCAGGTCAAAGAGGTAGAGCAAGTGAAAAAAGTTTTGTCTGTGTTTTGACTGCTCAGTCATGGGTCATGTAACTATCAGACGTTGTCTTGGCTATTTATGCTAGCAGAATGTCTGCCATAGAACATTGTGTGCCTACATTGGTCTCTGCCCAGACCCATCTGTAGGTATCTAAACCCCTCCTGTTCCCCACTGTTGGAAGGAGGAACTTCTAAGCCAGCCTGTGTGCAGTGGGCTTGGCTTTCCCTATGCTGTACTCAGCATACGTGGAAGAGCTGGCTTTGAAGTCAGTATAGACACCTTTGAAAATGTGACTCTTTATGTAATCATACAGTACATCGTAAAGAACAGTTCTGCAAACACTGGTAGGGTTGCATGTGTATGTAATTGTTAGTACCTGATCAAATGATCAGATTAACTCAGGGCATTCAGGACGTGCACTAACTGTTCAGGAAAGTACACACAGTATTGAGGTAATCAGGCCAAAAGCTCAGCACATTATTTATTTTGTTTTGTTAAAATAACCATAATCGTTCGACGTGATCATTAGAGTTAAGTTGATATAAGTGTATTGTTTCATACTTGTAGGAATTTTTTAACTTTGCCCTATTAATGAACAAATCTGGTCTGATATTCACAAGTGTTAGCTGAAATTAGCGTTACGTCTAATTAAATGTTCACATTTGTTCACATTCTTTCCCGTAGGGTGACATTGAAGAGCTAATGGATTTTTTGCAAGCTTGCAAGAAATATCATCTGAATAGAAGATTTTCTTACAGAGAATATCTTATAAGTAAGATACAGTCAAGGGATTCTCACGTCTCTTCCCTTATAAATGCCGCAGCAGCCCAGATATCAAGTCTCATTAATAAGACAGAAAGGTAAATAAGGAAATTGTTTCTTTGTCAGCCATTTGACTATGTTACGTCACAGACAATAGACTCTTCAAAAGTCTTTTTTCTGTGTAACCTAGCAGGAGAGTTGCATAAAAATGTTATATTTTAGTTAATTCTAAGAAAATACTTTGTAACTGATTGACTTTGTTAGTTTTGTTAGCACCAGCAGGTGCTAAGGTGAGGTTTTGTTATCTGTGTCCACTTTGTACAGCAGAGAGACGAATTGCTGAAAACATATGTGGTACCTTTTTGTAATTCTGAGTTCAGTGGGAGCTGTAAGGTTCTCAGTGTCTTTATACATTCATTATTTGTGTAAATAGTCATCAGTCATGTGAAGACTCATACCAGAGTCCATTGCAACATGTACCAGTTAAGAACATTTGTCTGTGTTCTTTATGCATGAATATCTGGATTTAACAGAAAAGAACAATTTTGATTCACTTGTGATTGAACGTGTTTGAGGAGCTGAATGTACAGTTTCTCTTTTCAAGCTGGAAATGATGAATATTTTCTAAAGAAAGTAGATTAAGTTTATACATAATGTAGCTGCAGAGGATTTTGACTAGCAGAGAATACACCTGTTGCAGGGAGTTAAAAAGCAAAGGTCAGGGAAGTAAAAAGTAGACCTGGAAATGGACTGTTGTAATACACGCATTTAATTTATTTGGGGTATCATGCCAGACCCAGGCTGATTGAATACTCTGTGATAGGATACTCAGAATCAAGGTAGAGAGGTAGAAATGGTGACTTAGCAGACACAGAGAGATGTAGTTATTTAAAATTGTGTGGCTGTGAGGAGCACTAAGAGAGACGTCATGCTGCTACCCAGAGAACTGTTTGGCATGTGGAGAGAGTACTGAGGAGCCTGCCAGGGCAGCAAAATACGTCAGTGTACAGGAAAACAACCTAGCTCTGCTGCTGTTGGTCCTGTGCATGCAGCTTTATTTGTATATTTGAGATGTTTGTATTGATGTCAGTCACTGACAATATGTGAAATGTGCATTAAGAGAACAAGATGAACATTGATCTTTATGGTGTGATTTTTCTTTCATAATGTTAACTTAATTTAAAAGTAATTTAATATTAGGAAGCAGGTAGTTTGTTAAAAGATACCAAAGATTGCACCTTTTGATGGGACAAAATAATTTATCTGGGTTTTTTGGTATCTTTTCCTTGCTTTTCTTTTTGATTGTCCTGTGTGCTGCCTCATTGGAATCACAGCATAAGTTCAGCTTGAATCACCCTGAGTTTAGCCTCGAGATTCATTGGTTGGAGAGAACTTCTTCCAGTAGGCTTGCAGTGCTTTGCTGAGGTCTGCAGCTGTGTGGGTCAAAGACAAAATGTCCTGGAATAGGAAATACAATGCAGACACATCTTTCACAGAGAGTTCCCTTCCATCAGTTCATGCCTCTCTTTGGAATTGTATTATGAAAAGGTGTGAGATGTTTTCACAGATGATGTGGTTATGTGAAAAGCCTTTGTGGCAAACTGGCCTGTGTGACCATTGCAGTGAACAACTGGGACTTCTAGAGCTGGAAAAATTGGTTTCACCCATTGTTTAATGCCTGTAATTGCACCTAAGAGTCGCAAAACAAACCAACTATACAACAGAAAGCAACGGCGTAGTGTAAGTTAATCCAAGATCTCATGGATCTCAGCCCCAAAAATGTATTAAAAAACCTTCCAGACCACCCCCAAACTACCCAGAAACTTCCAAAAGCAGCAAGCATTATTACCAAGATGAAAAAATATTTTTTCTAGCACTCTCCTATTAAACTTTCAGAGCATACATTGCCTGGTTGTCTGTGGACAAAGGACACGTGTCAATAGTCAGAGATACCATTTGTAGAGAAGTAATCCCATTTGGCTTTCTGGGCCTAGAACTAGTTATTTTCCTGTATCTTCCCACACCTGCTGCAGCAGTAATTCCTCTCAGACAAATGTTGGCCAAACTCTTACGATTCATTCTTTAGGTGTTGTGATTATAAAACTCCAGAATGTAGTGTCTCAGTTTATTTGCTAGTATTTTATTTTCTACAGGCAAACTGAAATATCCTAGTATAACTCACGAGAAATTCATAATTACATAACATAGGCTTGTATTTCAGTTTCTAACTAGAAAGTGATTTTGGGAATGTTTGCAAATTGGAGCATTAAAATTTGAGCAGCAAGAGAAGTCTGGTCTGAATGGTACTTTAAATTTGTATCCATAGTATCCTTTTATTTTTCACTTTATCATTGAATCTACTTTTCTATGAATATAGGTCTGTCTTAATCTGTTTTGTCCAGCTTTATAATAGAGTGCCTTAAACTTACTGTTATAAATGGAATGCTAAAATACAAAACTTAAATGGAGAAGATAGAAAATATATAGATTAGATATACCACAGATAGATGCAGTGATAAACCAGCAGATAGATATTGAGGGGAGAAGTCTTTTAAAAATGAAGCTTCAATAGTATGTTTAAAATTTAACAGATAGCAAGGCAATTTCAAATTAACATGAAAAGGATTCTGTGTGGCTAGAAATGAATGTTATAAAAAGCAAAATAAACCCAAACCAATTCTAGGGAGGGCTGTGAACATTTTAAATGAAATAGAGCAGCCAGAGTTTTTAAGCTGGGCTTTCTAAATGCAGTATTTAAATAAAATGTCCCATTTGTTTGGATTAGTTTTTGAGTACTCAGTGTCTTTCGAAAATCAAGTTTGGACTGCAGAGCCAAGAAGCAGGAAAGGAGGTTTTTAAAATATAATCTGTAATCACAGATTTGAGGGATGGCTACACAGGCTTTTTATGTTTTTTCTTAAAGAATAATGGGCTAAAGGGCAATACTTGAGACAGTGTTTATCTTGGGCTGTTGCTGTCAACAGAGGTGCAAGGTTCTTGATGCTTTTAAACTATAACATCTGTAAAACATTATGTTATTCTTTTGCCAGTATCTTCTTGTTCACAAGAAATTTCTTTCTTCTTCAGTCTCTTAAAAATTGAATTCAGTTCTTGTGACTCATTAGGTACAAATAGTTGCAAGCTCCTTTATAAACTTAAATTTTTGTAAGACCTCAAGAATTTCCTATGTATTGTGTTTCTAAAATGGTCAAAAGACTCTCAAAAATTGAAGCAAAGCATCTTGTGCTGGTTTCATTCTTCTTAATGATCTCCATTTCTATGGACCTTGTCCATAGAAAGTAGTTTTCCAACGGTGTCTTGGCTGGACATTTCTGGAAGTTGGTTGTGGAAAGTGAATGCCTCAAGCAGTAGTGCATCAGTATGAAGTTTTCTGATAATCTCTTAAAACCATTTCTCTTGTAGCACTCTGCTATGTAGGGAGGGCATTTATTGCCCTGAATTATTTACATGAATTCTGATCTGGACACCGGCAAGATGCCAGTTCAGCAGGTGAAATTCTGATGTAGCTGGAGTAGCATGGGCAGAGTCATGCAAGTTCTCTCTGTAGTTTCTGTATATTGATGTGATTCAGCCTCTGTGTGCATTCAGGCCCGTACAACTTTCTGCTTCATATCTATCTGCCTTTTGCTTTAGTGATGCTGCTGTGCCTTCTCTAGCTTTAATGAAACAATTTTCATTTGCTGGGATCCAGCATCCCTTAGTTGGTTCTCTGTAGCATCAAATACAAAGTCCTACTTTTTCCTTTAGTGCCCTCACTCTGTATTTACTCCTTAATTGGTTGGCTTTCGTTCAATACAGAGAAGTCAAGGTCTCTCTCTGATTCACCTGTGATGCTGCTGCTCTTGGCTACACACTTCACCTCTGTACCTTCCTTGGTGCTCGCTGCCTTTGGGAGGATCTCTCTTTAAACATCCTTGTCATTACCACAGTATTCTCCTTCATTAAAATTCTCTTTGTTCAAAGACATGTGCCTGCACATTTCTTCAGTGATTAAATGTCTGGTATGCTGAGACCAGGCAGTTTATCATACAGTCTGTACTGTCTCATTACCTTTCTCCTCTCCTTTTGTTTTTCATTTCTGTTCAGAGTCCTTTGAGGCTAGAACATCTTTTATTCCTAATACTGTAAATGTTTTTATATTGTATTTATATGAAACCAGAAGGGAAGGTATCTTGCCAGGATTGAGCCTTTTAGGAATTACCGTAACACCGATTAACATAAATTGGCCCATAAACTGACACAGGCTTCTGTGGTGGGTTACTGCATCACCTACAGTTTTAACTGTGGACATACTGGATCTCTAAATAAATCAACTGAAATAATGTACACACTTTTTTTTTAATCCTAAAAATAGGTAGCTATGTATCGTCTTCCTATCATTCTGTGTTGCATGACTTTTTTTAAACTTTCATTTGCTGCATGGTTCCAGCACATCTATCTTTTCCTACTGCAGATTCTTTTCACTGCTCTGGACAGGGAATTTAATTGGATGCAACAAGCCTGGGTTTATTTCCTCAGTACAAGAAAGGATGAAGGTGTTAAAAATAATGTCTTGATTTTTATCTTTCCTCACTTCATCACCATAATTAATTACCTTTATTCACGTATCTTTTGCCTTGGGTTCAGTCAGAAAGGAGGGGCAAGACTTAGAGTTACCAAATACGGACTAAAAACTTGATGCTGTTTGGGGGTTTTTTGACATAACACTGAATTTTAACATTGATTAGTTTCAAGGCAGAAATTACTTGGCCAAGAATGGTGCTTGGTGGATTACTCTGAATAAACTGAAAGGTATTTTAATCCTCTGCAAATTAAAGAAAAGCAATAGATAGACTTTGAAAAAGCTCTGCAAAAGGAGGATCCCTTTTGTTGACATAACTGTGATAAAGCACATCTGAGTGTCTATCCAGCACATACATTGTGTAGAGGGTGATGTTGCATGGCTTGCTCAGATAGTTGTGGATGCTTGAGCAGAAGATGGAGAGGTGTGAATTATGGGATCTGACCACCATGGTTACAGTGCAAGGGCTGCAAACAAGCTAATTTGGTAATCTTCTGCTTCGTTTTAGCTCTTATTTTGAGGATTTTGGTTGGAATTAAGTTGTCACAGTATCAATAAATCCTAGTAAAACAAGTGAAACTCTCCTTGCTGGAGAGGGGCTTGCTTACCACATTTAGCTGCTACTTTAATTTAGGAATTGGGCCAGGTATTGCACTGGAATGGAACCTTGCAAGTCCTGGTTTCATCTGAGTCCTGGCTCTGTGCCTAATGTTCATGTCTTCGAGAAGATGAGGACTGGATAGATAAACTAGAAGGTGTCTGGATAACATCCAAGTTCAGGTCAGGAACTGGTGCTTTCAATTCAAAGTTTCATGTCAGCCTTTTCAACAGCATGCTTTGTAAGTCCACTGTGCTTAATAGAAATTTTAACTTACAAATGTCCAACAGCCTGGTCTGAACTATGATGTTCTTTTATTCTTCTGTTGAATAAGAAAAATTTGGGGAACTTGTAGTGTATAATAGCAGGTAAGTTGTGAAATTCATTTTGAGTTTGTGGAGAGGGAGATTTTTTTAACTGTTGCAGACACTGTTGAGATCTTGTTTTCTCTTTGACATTAAATACTGTAGCAATGGGAGGTAGACTGTAGTCTTGAACTTCCACTGGAAAGCCCTCTGGGCTTATGACTAATAATTTACTGTTTCAGATAATTGAATTTCACTATTATTTTGGAATTTTTATAATTCTTCTGATGTAAATTTAATAGGATGTCTGAATATAAATATTTTTTGGATATGATTGCTTTGTCTGTTAAAAATAATTTTCTGTTCTTTTTACTGGATTACATAAAGAGAAATTTGTTTTTAATGAGGAGAAGGAATTGTAAAAGACATATAAAATTGCATTCCAGGGGCATTAAATGAAAAAATTACATATGAATAATATATAAGGTTTAAAATGTCTCATTTGTATATCACTTACAGTACAAACAGATGTGTAATTGGTTTTGCACTTGTCCTTCCTTCCTGCCTTCCTGCCTTCCATCCTTCCATCTTTCCTTCCATCCTTCCTTCTCATCCATCCTTCCTTCCTTCCCACTCATCCATCCATCCTCCTTCCCATTTCTTTTTCATGCACCTTCACAAACTGCCTCAATTCTGTGCTCATCTCTGAGATTGTCCTTCGATTATCCCCTTCCTTATGTGACTCTCCCAGGTGTCACTGCAAGATCATTCTTTGTGTCTAGTTTCTGAGCCTCTTTGTGGTACTAATTACCTCAGATATCCTTTTGGTCTTAAGAATTTAGGATAACAGGCATCAAACACTGTTATTACAGAGCAGGTCATCTACCTGAAAGTCATTTGGAAATGCTGCTGGACCGAGCTGAGACTGAAATTAATTTTGTTAAACAGAAATTTGATCATGATTTAAAACAAGAAAAGCAGAAGCTTTGCCAGAAACTCATTACCAAGCGAAGGCGGGAAATGCTGCAAAAGGTAATTATTTTCAGTGTATTTATTTTCATAGGGCTTATCATAAATTAGAAATTGAATTAATTGTAAAATAAAATGTCGTTCTTACAACAAGGGTCAACACTGCCAGGAGCATGGTTTAAAACAAGTGCCGGTTGCTTTTAGCTGTCTACCACCGTGTTCTCTTTTAGTCATGCAGTAATTCATAGCTGTTCTTTTAGAAAAACCTGCAAGAAAGTAACTTAACATCATCTTAGCTGGAGAAACTTCTGAAGCCCCTCTGCTTAGTGTAATGTGTCCAAGGGGGTCATGACAAGCTTCTGTAACATGCAGACAGGCAAAAACCAGTTTAGGTTCAGGAGCTAGTGAGGGAGATGGCTCTGATGACAGTCACCATTTTCTGTGGGTTTGCTGGCTATGTGTGACCTGAGTGACTTTGACAGCACTGTTAAAATTCAGCTACAAACCAAAACTATTTAAAAGATGCTCTGCCTATGATTGCTTGTGGCAGAACTCATGTCACCTCATCTCAGCCACCTAAAAATCAAAGGTAACGCCAAAACATACAAGGCATCTCATAATGTAAGATAACGTGCAGGTGATCTGAAAGGGAGTTGCTGTCCAAGGGTATACTTCAAAATTACCTTTTTCTGCCTTAAAGAGGTAGAAAAAACTATCTTGGATTAAATGGTAGTTCTTTTAGATGACCCAGGTTAGATGAGGTTGATCTTACCATTTGTAGGATGTATTTCAGTGCTTTGTGCTCTTTAACAGGTACCAGTGTGAGCATAGACAGAAGGCCTGGTGATGGTGACATCATTTGTTATATTTATTCTCAGTGTAGGTAGCTTTGATTTAGCTTTCCAATGAAATTGCAAGATGGGGGAAAAAAAAAACAAAACACAAACACCCGAACTTATTTTTTCTCTCATTTTTTAAAATCCTTTTCCTTCTTTGCTGTTTGATCCAGATACACTTCTGGCATGCTGCCACATCACTGAAGTTCAGCTAGCTGAGATTATGTCAAACCGCATGATCATGCATTTGTTTAGGTGTTAGCTCTTCTATCTAGCAGCAGTCCGTATTATCACAGTCCTTGTATCTAACTATAGAGTTATCACAGACCTCCTAGGTGTTCACAAAGCCAGTCTGTTGAGGGCTAGGTAAGCCTCTGGACACTGAAAAGCAGTTTCAAGAGCACGGAAAAGCAAAAGTCACTTCATTTTGCTTTGCTATGAAATTCATACTTAAGGAGCTAGAATTCAAGATACTCCTTTTTCTTAACTTTGTTCCTCCTTTTGGTAAATGAATCAGCAGAAAGAGCATCAGAAGGAGCAGCTGTCACTTGGAGATCCCTTCAAAACTACTAATGAGATCACTCACTACCTGAGACACTGGAAAAATCTTCTGAGTGATCACACCATTGAATTTGAAGAACTTACTGAAAAACTTGACAATGAGGCCAGCGAAGAGCTGAAAGAGCTTCTATTTAGCCTAACAGAGAAAGCCATCGAAGAACTTAAACGTGTTCAGTGTGGAGTGTTTGTACAAGAACTGCTCAAGCTCAACGTGCCAAAGTTGTTCCTGCTAGAAGCTGTGGAGGAGCACAAAAAAGAGATGGTTGTTAAACACGGGCAGCTTGAAAGAGAAGAACATGACAAGAGCATGGCTGCTGAAGAGCTGCTTCAGCTTGCCAGGCAGAAACTAAGCCAAGAGCTGGAAACAGGCATTTCGGAACAAAAGAAAATAAGGAGCTGGGAACAGTCAGTATTCATGCAAGTATCTCTCTGCACTCTTTTCTTAGTTGCTACTGCAAATAGAAGAGAACTGGGAATTTTCACCCCTATCCAGTTGTAATTCCTAATGATTACTTCTCTGTTGGGCACTTAGGAATTGATTTTTTTTTCCCAAGCGCTCAATCCATGCGGCACCAGTGGAAATCCCAGGAAACAGCAGTCTTGAAACTAAAAACATGGAATGAAGATTTTATACTTCCATTCATTCCATGGGAGGTATCATTTACACATCTTTCACTGTTATTCTCAGTCTGTTCTTTGAGGTCCCGCACTTTGGAAGTGCCAATTAGTACATCAAACCTAATTGGCCCCAAGTCCAAGTTCAATATATTCCTTCTAGCCACAAGTCAGGCCTGACTCATCAGGTTTAAGCTTTGCCACAGTATTTCCACACAGTCCCTGAGTACACAGTGCAGCATCCTGCCTGTCCAGCTCATGGCTCCAGTGTCAGACTCGGCTGCTCTGGCCTGCTGACAGAGTGCCCCTGGCACCAAGCCCTGAGCCAGGCAGGCGTCATGGCACAGGCAGTGCTGCAGAGAGGATTTCTGGCCTCTGGAAGTCTTATGGCAATTGCTGCCTGCTAGGATGTGACCCTGGGGAGGTGGGAAAGCAGGTGGTGGCCTTGCCACAGCTGGGAGACCCTGAGCAGGGAGAGTCCATGGCTGTGGCCAGGAGTGGTTGTGCCTCTCAGAGTGGGCAGCAAGGTCCCTGAGAGATCGAGGAATGTTCGCTAGCATTTCTTCGTAGCTTTCAAGTACATTTATGTCTGGTTGTTAGATTGCCTGAATATTTGCAGTACTACATTTCCTATACAATGTCTATTTAATGAGATACATTGTTAGAGACATAGGAACATGAAAAAATAAAATTGCAGCTTTAGGGGAAGCAGCTGGAACAGGCAAACCTATAATATGTGGCTCCAAAGAAAATGTACCAGGCATAAGAGATTGAACAGGGAGGGGGGAAAAAAGAGGAAAAAAGACACTAATAAAAGTTTCTCCTTTATACCTCTTCTTTAAAGCAAAATAGATTTGTATGGGCAGTTTTATCCAGATAGAATCTTTAAGTTTTCCTGCCACATGTTGTAAAACCATATAACAGGAATATAAAAAGAAACTTTACCCATTAAATTTGCTGTACTAAATAAAAAAATTCCATTTTTGCCCGTTGTTTTTATTCTAATTTCAAGGGCTTTGTATTTTATTCATCATTTTAAATAGTTTCCTATAAGTCATTTAAATGTATTTTCTAGCTTGTCTTACTATCTCTTGTTTACATTGCCGAGAGCAGACCTGCAGGAATATGGAAGTAGATTGTATGACCCAGCAGGACTTTCCTGTTTCTAACTTAGAATTCCATAATAATTGTGTTCCAACAGCAGACTGCCTGTTGTATTTGTTACATGCTGTCTTTATTGGAAGCAACAGCAAGCTGTTTGGGTTTTTTTTTCAGTAAAATGCTGGAAACTATATCCAAAAAATGCAGCAACAACGGTTCTATCAATAGCCCCCTAAAATCTGTCACTGTCTTTTTTCAGTCCATTGTCTGTCAGTTATGGTATTTTGATGGCAGATGCCAGCTCTCATGTTTATGTTCTCATCTGCTATCTAGTTTTCACAAATAATTATTTTGAATGATAGCTTTTCATTTTTGTTGCTTATCAAAGAGACCATGGGTTAGTCCAAAATATTTATGAAGGTTGTTACTGCTTAAAGTCCTTTTTAAATAGAGACATGGCAAAACTCTATCTGCTGTATTTTATTTCATATCACTGTCTATATATCTATATACATGGATTTATAGCATGGATTTTCTTCCCTGAGTCTAAGACAAGATGAAAAATGATTAGGTATACTATAAATGATCATTTGGAGTAGTCTTGTCTTAAAGTAAATAATTTTTTGAAGGGAAAAACCTCATGCATTAAAAATGTATTAATTAAGGATCTAACTGTTCTTTGCTGAATCAGTTGAAAGAAAAGAGGACTTCTAAGCTCAAATATTCTAGTGAAATGATGAGGTAGTGTAGGCCTGGTCTGTATTGAATAAAAGTATCAGTACTAATGAAACATGCAGTATAATATATTTTTCAGTGAAAAAATACTCTTTAAAAAACATGCTGTTCATGTTTTAAATACAAATATTTCTTTTGTGGAATAAAGGAAATTTCCAAACAAATAAAAGTATGCTATTTTTATAAAATATTTTTAAGGAAATAAGATAAACAAGGTAAGAAGATGAGTGTAGTCTAAGGTAAATCAGAACTGAGTATGCTTTATTTTTAAGTCAACTTTAGCTTGACCTGATGATCATTTCCTTAGAGATCTGTGTTAAGAACCATACTTCTATAAAATGGGAACTTTGAGTAATTCAAATTACTCTTAAAATATATTGCGTTGTTCAGACTGCAGAGAGCCTTTTTACAAATCACAGTTGGAACCCTTGTGACTTCTTGATGGAAGGGATGACATATGTGTTTATAATAAAGAGAGACTTTTATTTTATTTTTTCCTTCTCAGTGACTGTGGCTGCTAAGTCCTGGGAAACAGCACAGGGAAGCTTCTATCTTGATTTCAGCTGAAGATCGGCGATTGTATTGTCTGAAGAGGTGGAAGTATTCTATGCATAGGAAATGTGCTAAAAATATGAATTTATTTTTAAAATATTCAAACGCTGTTTTCCTTTGAAAATGAAGTTTTACAGTCCAGGAAGCTTTGTATGCAGAATTCAAGGTATCCCCAAGGATATTTTGTACGTGCTGAGCAGTTCATTGCTGTGTGGAGAATCACTAACTGATATATGAAATGGATCAAAAAAGGATGATCACTTCTAAGTAAAATGTTTGTGTGCATGTCTCTTACATTTTATGCAATATTGCCTAAAAGCAAATGGCTCTTGTTTTTTTTTTAACAGGCAACTTCTAAGTTTACCCCTCTCACTCTCAGAAGAGGAGTTGCTTAGAATGAGGCAGGAGTTGCACTGCTGCTTCTCTCAGGTGGACAGCAGCTTGGCTTGGCCCAAGATAAGAGCAAGAACCTTGCTTCAGGCTTTTGAGGTGGAGCAGAGGGACAACGAGGTGCTGAAAGTTGAGCAGAATTTAGCAGTGACCAACAAACAGGTGGGAACAGTGTGGGATCAGTGTGGGGATGTGGAAGGGGTTCCTGGGTGTACCTGTGGCTGCCGGCGCTGGCTGCAGATCTGGGGCTGTAGCTTCTTCATAGGTACGACAGCAGTGTACACTTTTCCTGTCTGCATGGACCAGTGGACTTAAAGATGACTGTTTGGGCAGCAGTTGCATAAATAGTTTATTTCACATACACCTGTGTATTTCTGCTGCTATTGAAAAAGTTTTCAGTTTCTGAAAAAGAAACGTCTACATTGTTTTGTATGTTTAGGAAAGTAAAGTTCCTGAATTAGATGGCCTTTCCTGGCAAGAAATTTGGCATGATTTCTGTTTCATGTTTCCAAAAGATTGAAATGTGTGCAGACAGTTTGGGGTTATTTCCCCACATCTAAATATGTAGAAGATGAGGCATACTCAAAGTTAGAGAAATATTTCCAACAAGGAGTCTATCTGCCTTTCAAATCTAGCACTTTTTAAAGAACCCTGTGAGAGGTGTTTAATTCTTTCAGTAAAGTGTAAAAGCTGTGGAATCTCAAATGGTTTTCAGTTCTTATAAAGCAGGGGGGCAAAACCACTTCCTATATTAATTGTGTCTGATGCCATCTTAAAAAGGAGGACTTGCCCTTGCTTTGTTTTGGTTTGGTTATGTTTTCTAAACGTGTAAACTATGTTTGGTTAATTGTGCTAGGAATTAGCCTAGTTCAAAGCCTTAATAGTTTCTAAAGTACTAAAGGATGGAAATGACTTTGCAAAACCTTACCGTTGAACAGATGTTATCATTTCCCCAAGAGTACATATACTTAGTTGGTATTCTTGTAAAGAAATAGAAAGGTCAAGAATAATTTGATTACATGGAACGGTGCCTCTTAATATTATCATAGTTCATTTGTGATTCATAGACTGCGTACTGAAAACAATGTAGATCTTAAATTAATATTCTTTGTTCATTTTTAACTGTGCTGAGGAGACAACATATCAGTTAAAATCTTCTCTTATTATCACTGCTAAAGCTTGTTTAAAGTCAAATTTATATGCTACCAGTTTTCATGGAAAGGATTAATGTATCATTCTACTTGAAAGAATTTTTTCAAAAAATTCTAACTTTGTCTGAATGTCCAAAATGAATCTTCTGAATGAATAGGCAGAACCTTCATCTCAGAAATACTTTCTCAGTAAAAGTCATATTTGCCAAGTGTTTCATTATTTGATAGATGTGCCAATAATAGCAAGTAATAATCTTAACATTAACATCCTCATCTACCTCTAACAAATAAAGCATTTTTGCTCATCTTGTTACAGCAGCATTCTAAAATGGGGAAAACAGGATCCAGGAATAGAAATAAGTTAGATATTCTGAAGAAATCTTTACAGGACAAAATTTTAATTTATGAAGACTCAGTGAAAGGTGAAAATTTGAATAGGGTAAGTACAAAGTTTTCTGGACTGAGGTCAAAACCTAGATCTTTAGTAATTAAAGAATGACAGTATTCTATCAATGTGAATAAGAACCAGCTAAAAAAGATGAAGGTATAGTGCATGATGCATCTCCCTCCTATTGCCTGCATTTATCAACATGTATTTCACGCTTAATAGTTTTTGCTTTGTTTTAATTTTTGCATCTTAGTTACAGAACTGATTTCATGTCTCACCCCTTTTTCTTCCAATGGTTCTGAGGCTTGGTGTGTGTAAGATTGCAAGACTCCCCTAGACTCTGTAGTTTTCTAGAAAGACTTTCAAAACATGGAGGGTGCTTCAGAGTATGCTTCAGCTGAGCAACATTTAGTTCTTGAACATCTGCTAATGCTGCTGAAAACCCAAAAATGGATTCTTAAATCCAAAAGCTTTTTGGGTAGGGTCTGAGTTTATTTGTGCAGAGCTAATTGAAAGGAAGTCTCGTTTCTGCTGGGTACCTTATAAAAACTTACAGCTCCAGACTAAAGTTAATCCTTGAGAAATGAGTGGGGCTGATACTAATATGGGAATTTGGAGGCTTTTTACTTCCCTGCTAGTAGATGGTCCAAGAGATCTTTCACGTGTGTGCAATATGGGCATTGTATCAGAGGGACATTGCAATGATAAATCTGTTAGACATAGGTGGGTGCACAGCTGTAGAAACTAAACAGAACAAGCAGGTGTCGTTGGTAATTAAAATTGGTAGAAAAAAAAAAAAAAGTTTCAAAAATGATTACAATATCAATTTTAGTACCAGTTTGGACAAAAAGCTATTTTTATACCTCTTTCTTATGCTTTTTGTATCTATCCTGAAAAATGAAAAATACTGGGTCAACATGTTAATTCATAAATAATTTCACTTTTATACAGGAGCAACACGTTGTGTTGGTTGCAAATGAGAAAATCAAATGTTTATCTAGTCCAGCACACCTAGTCTTTGAAAGTGAGATCAGGTGCTTGGGCAAAACTGCAACAAGAAGGCAGATGTGTTCTAGCAGTCTTCACTAGTTTAATAACTGTGGTCCGAGAGTGCTCCAGTCCTTTAATGAAGGCATTTAAATTTTGGCTTCAATACCTGATGCCCTGATCTTCAAAATTTAGGTGGTTTTAGTACTGTTACTTGAAAGTACATAAGCTTTAGAGGCAAAAAGTACTGAATACTTGCTTGGTGTAAATACTGCCTTACATTTTTATTAGAATCTTGTTTTGAAATTGGAAAGTTCGCTTCTCTAAAGCTCATTGTTCCAGTTTTATATGCACCATCTGGCATAGCTGTTGTTGTTCTAATTGTATAGCTGATTTCAGAGCTGGCAGGAATCAGAAGGAAATTCACATAGCTAGAGGTAGATAGTAATACCAGTTGGGTGATGCAGCATTTTGTTTGTTTAAGAGGAGTTAATTTACTGTATAATGTTGAAGGTGTTTCACCACCCTCATTGTAAAATATTGTGAAATATTTCTTCCTTTTTAAAAATATTTGATATTAATATTAATTTAAAATACATATTAATAAATACGTTTTAAAAGGTTAAATGTTTCTAACAGTTGTAAAATATTTCTTCTTTATATTTAGTCTAAATCTACCCTCCTATAGTTTAAAACAACTGCAGCAGGCCCTGCTAAGTGGTTTGTTCCCATCTTTCCCCCTCAAGTATTGAAAGGCTGCAGTAAGGTGTCCTCTGACCCTTTTCTTCTCCAGGCTGAACAACTCGAACTCTCTCAGCCTTTCTTCAGGAGAGATGTTCTGTCCCTTGTATTTTGGGCATGTTTAATGTAGGGCTTCATCCTACTAAGATGCAAATACTATCTATTTTTGCAGTTTGGACCAAAAATCGTAGGATTCATGGACTATACTGAACATACCATATAAATCCTATGCGATTTGACAAAATTATAAGTGTTTCTGTCATCAGTGGCATCTCTTTTGCCTTTGAATTCAGCCAAAATTAAAATACGTGTTCTTGAGGCTCCTTAAAAGTGAACTTGAGTTGTCAAACTGAATTTCCATCCTTCTTCATTATTCATTTTAATGGGTTCAAACTTACAGTAAAGGTGATAACTCATTTACTCATTCATCTATTCATTATTCATTCATCCATCCCCAGATTTCATATATGTATAATTAAAAATTTTGTGTCTGAAACTGAGCGTCCTATGAAGAAGCAAACCATACATTCAGTTGTGTGCACACACCTGTCCAAACATTCCTATGTAATTTTTTCAATCTTTATTTTTAAAGTTTTATAGCACATCCTGGTTCTAAACCACAAAGGCAGACTTCAGATATTACTTAATAATTTTGTGGCATACAAATCTAGTCATACCTTAAGCATTTATTTTCTCCTTTCTTGAGCTATTGTAAAAAATGTTTATTCTGGCAGGCAGTATCTTAGACATGTAAATAAAAGCAGGAACAAAAGGATGATTCTTCAGTGTGTGCATGTTGTCATAACTCATTCATTCTAATAGTGTTGCAATAATTTCTGTTAGTGACGAAGCTGCTCTCATGCATTGAATAGGGGGCATCACATGTACTCTGAAGCATTAGCCCTTTTGAAAATGGACCTGTGTATTCCTAGTCAGCTATGTCTGCTTGATTTTTTTTTTTAAATGTTCCTTGGATAGGTACTATTGTAATGAAAATCATAAATTATTTAGTCTCTGATAGCCAAAACTTTGGCTATTATCATCCATCATTTTTCAGCTTTTAAATAAACTCCAAACTCAATGTAGCCTAAGTTTTGAAAGATGACTTGTGGCACTAGTTGTCCAGACTGGTTCATTTCTGACATGTATTGCCCTGTAAAGTGATGCTGTAGCCCTGAATCTCCTTCAGTGCCTTGCTAGACAGCAGCTGTTGGTAGCGAAGTATTGCTGGCTGAATTGAGTATAAACTCCTTGCCTTTCCTTAGGAGCTGTTTCTTCTGCTATTTGGTAACATGTCTGTTCAACTGTTAAGGACTCACTTCCATTCCATCCTCTCTTTAAGAATCACACAGTAGTACAGCAGCTTTCACCACTGAAAAGAGGAGTGAGGGCAAGTCAATGGGAATTTCATAACTGAGACCTTAAAATTGGACAGTCAGACAATAAAGCTCTGAAAGTTGCCTAATGTTTTAGTAGCACTGTCTTGTGTCACAATGATCAGTGGCATAACAGTTAATTCAGCGTGCCTTTCAGAGCAAAAACTCGAGTCTTACTTGACAAATTAGTCGTGTGCACAGGACTTTTGAGGAAAGATTATTATTTTTTATGTTTTAAATATGTGCCTCACCAAAAAAACTGAGTTAGGGTGGGGTTTTCTGTCTTGTATAATCTATGTCAAAGTTGTGACTTGTCAGCTGTTCTGTGGGACTTTTTGTCTTTGATTTCGAATACCTGTGAACTACTGGGCTGTGAGCTTAAATGGGAGATGCTAAAACTGCTTACTTTTCAGTACAAAGCACTTTCTAGAAATCAAAAGGCTTCAAATTCACTTTAATAGGTTTCTTGCAAAGAAGTTAGAAGATACATATATTGAACTGTTATTATTAGGTTTTTTCCTACAAAAAAGTGAAGCATATAAACAAGCAATAGATGTTTCTGGTTCTATCCTAAAGTAAATGTCATCTTTCTTTTGAGCAAATACTGCAAGACAACTCAGCTCTTTTTCTGTAAACTCCCCATTTTGACTCTCTCTTTTGCTTCATTATAAGTGTCTGCCTCCTGTGTTCCAAAACAAGAGCTTCGTTTTTATCATTTTGGTTACCATAATGCCAGTACAGTCTCTGAGTTAATTCTCCTTGTAACTCAAATATGTCATGTGCTTATTGGTAACCCATATGCATACTTATTGTTTAGTGTCACACACCTGCATTATTCCAGATTGATTTGTTAGATTAACAGTAATGTTGAGAGACAGTGTCTGTCTTTTAAGATGGAGATTTGTTAAAAGTATCAAGAAAATAAATCTGCCTCCAGAGTTTGTGTCTGTAGGATGATTTCTTGTTCTTGACTTGTTATTGACTTAATTCAAATTAGTAGGAATAATTTCCTGAAGGTAATCTATCTCTTGCATTCAAAGACATTTCAGATGATTCACTTGAGGCTTTGGAGAATATCACATGAGCAAGAGAATATCACAAGCGTATTTGGTTCCAAATCACATTTTACATTTACCTCTCTCTACTGGATAATAGAATTGGTATGATACACAAGCACTCTTACCAGGTCTGTTATCAATAATATTTCCAGAGAAAATTCGTGGGCATCATATGACATATTTATCATCTTAAATGTGTCTAAACCCTTGGAGGAAGTATCTTTAAATGCTCCTTTAAAACTAATCATAAATAGAGTCAGTGATGTATATATGTATACATAATTGTGATTAACATGAATAGGAAACTGATAAGGTTTTTAATGTCTTTAATACATATAATTTCGATTTGTGCGAAGATGTTCTGATGGCCAAAGTCAGGATTTGTGCCAATGGGAAATCATACAGTGTCCAAGGACCACAGCTGACCTTTCTGGTGTTGAAGTTGACACCAACAGGGCAATCACTTTAAGTCTTTATTATTTTTAGACTGGTAAAATGGGAGGGATTGACTACATGTACAAAGGGGTGCCTGCTGTGTTAAGGTAGTAGTCATGTAGATATCCCACTTAAATAGCCAAGCTCATCTCTGCCTGTTCTTTAAGAGTGAGGCCAAACTTGATGGGATAAATGCTTTTCTGTAGAATGCAAGTGTGAGTGTCTGCTCTCAGAGGCCATGGTGGTAGTAAACTTGACCAAAACGTTAAAAGGTTTGGACATTCCTCCTTTGATGGCTGTGCTTCTTCCATTCTGTCACAGGCAGTACTTATTTGAGCATTGCTGTTAAAATACATAGTACCGGAAATTTCTGAAAATGCTGATTCCTGAAAATGGTTGTGGTTGGTTTGGGCTTTTTTGGTGTGCTGTGAAACCTATCAGATTAGATTTGCCAGAATGAAGAGAGATTTTAGAGATGGAGTGAGGAAAAACCTTGGGCTCTTATATCCGTGTGTGTGGATGGGCATGTGCGGCAGCAGGTGATATCAACACCAAGTAGTGGAGTTGGAGCTCTCAGGGATTTATGTGCTTTCTCCATCTGTATCTTCTCTCTCTTACAATGCAACTCTTTGCGAATAGGACAGGGAGAGAGAATAAAACTGAACTGGTAATTGTTTACTGCCTTTTGAAGATTCAGCTACCTAAATGTTAGCTATGCAGTGTAGCCATCGGTGTCTAACCTAGACATCCACCTTACATGTCAGGGAAAACCGTTTTCTAGGATATGAAACCTACTGAGAAGTACCTTTTCCTTTTCTTTGGGTGTGAAGGGAGCTTAGAGTGACAAGCTCAGATGGAAGCATCTAAAGAAAGTAATTGCAGCTGGCTGCTATGCACATTGTCCCGCAGAAAACTTGCCGCAGTGCAGTGTCCTTGGCTGTCAGTGTCAGTGGTACAGCGTGGAGAGCTCATCGGTCACACTGCACTGGAGAGCTCATCGGTCACACTGCTCTGGAGCGCTCATCGGTCACACTGCACTGGAGAGCTCATCGGTCACACTGCTCTGGAGAGCTCATCGGTCACACTGCCCTGGAGAGCTCATCGGTCACACTGCTCTGGAGAGCTCATCGGTCACACTGCTCTGGAGAGCTCATCGGTCACACTGCACTGGAGAGCTCATCGGTCACACTGCTCTGGAGAGCTCATCGGTCACACTGCACTGGAGAGCTCATCGGTCACACTGCACTGGAGAGCTCATCGGTCACACTGCACTGGATCATGTGCCTGCACGTGCTGCACCTGCCTTTCACCCTTGAATAGTTTCTGTGGATGTTCCATCAAATGTGTGGCAGCAACACAGTTATTGAGTTAAATCACTTTGATTTTATGCTGTTTGATGTTGTTCCAATCCAGTTTTATTCTTATTGGAAATCCATTGCCTATAGACTTTTGATTTACAGTTTAACTTTGTTTTAAATAAGAAGACTTTTTGTTACTTGCTCAAAGAATAGTAGGTTAAATGTCGTCAGTCAGTGTTGACACTTGCCAATTTGAAACTAAATGAAGTCTTTCTGTAAGTTTCATGTTTTTTCTATGCTGAAGGGTGTATTTTATCTTTCCATTTAACCATAGGTAACCATAGATTTATTTTTATTTCTAACTTTTAATTTTATTGTAAAAAAATTATATAGACCCTCTGTTTTGGGTTAGCATTTAATATTAAAGTTTTGACTACCCTAAAATAAAGCCTGATCTCTTTACGCCATTTGACTGTACTGTAATTTATTTTTTGATTACTGTAAAAGCTTGGAATTGAAGGTTAAAAGCACTTCTTGAAACAATATATCACATTATAAGGTAACAGCATTGATTTCTTTGCTGTTATAATCCTGCTTGTTAATTACAGAGTACTAAAATCATAAGTGTGCATGTAAGAGTTTCTGTTAACCTTCCTATCTTTTGTGTTTTGGTTTGTTTTTTTTTAGATTAAGTACAAGTTGCATCTTGAAAAAGAGTGTCACCTGCGCAATCTGGAAAATAAACTTGGAGAGTACATTGCTTCTCTGGCCTTTCAAAAAACTGTTAAAAAGTACAAAATGCTGGAACTGTATACTGCTATCATAAATGTGCAAGCTTTGCTCTTTGAACAACTGAACTCATCAAAAACCCTGTCAAAATTGGAATGTATTCAGATTTTAGAAGCACATAATCCTGTAAGTAATGTAGTTGTTAAAAGAAAAAATCCTGTTAGGAAACATCAACTATTAGAGTATCTTTGATTTAGCTGCTGGTTGGCAGCTTCTGGTGGCCCAGACTTTAATTTCTGTATGTATGTGAGTATGCACTTTAGTGCATTCAGTAAAAGACATAAAGAGAAGGAAAGTCTTAGAGCCAAGGAAGGTTGTGTATTATTATTTTTTATTTTTGTTATAGTTGCATGCAGTCAAAAAAGGTAATGTTTTGGTGGCTACTTAATATTTTATTGATTGAAAGAAAGACAGTTGAGAAGTGATTTGAACTCATGACTGGAAGAGTAAATTGTTGTGACTGTCTTACAGAATTGCTCATGTTATAATGCTGTCCATTTTTATATGCAAAATCCATAACCACATGATATGCTTCAATTGTCAAGTTTTTAGAGATTGTCTGTACAGCCTCCTACCTATCTCACTCCAAGCACACTCATGCAGTTTAAATAGCAGAAAATCTGGAAAAACCTCTTCCTTTCACTGTATTTATTACATACTTGATATGTGCCAATTTTCTAATCCTTTTTTAATACTTCAGTGCTCCATTTTCACAAGGACTTTTTTTTTCTGCATCTGCTATTTGAAACCATCCAAGTGAAGCTTGGGGAGAGCATTGGAGTAGAACAAACAAAATGGGTTTTTGGGAAAAACCTCTTTGCTAGCGGGCATCATTAGACAGCTATTGCTGTGAAAATTCCTTGTTAAATTTTAATGTGGTCATCTCTACAGAGTTTCTCATAGAGTGGCAGTTAGAATGCTTATATGCCTCCAGTTTTGCTCAAGTTTGTATTAGATCTGTAGGAAATAGTGAAAGTTGTATTTAGGCAGATTATTTTTGCCTTCTATGCACTAAGTGTGAGGGGGCTTTTCAGAGAAGTTGCTTTTACCTTCTCTATCCTTGAACAGGTGAAGGAAAAGGATTGAAGAAGGGGCAGAAGTGAGACCTAGAACAGCTAACACTGGGTTAAATACAGCTGATGAGGCAGAGGAATAGATTAAAATTCAGCATTTTCTCCAAGGTATGGTTTAGGAAGTGGGTCTTTGAGACAGTAAGCAATATAAAGGTTGAGCTGAGACAACAGTGGCATTGGAGATGGGAATATGAAGCCTTCCTTCTTGTGTCTAGTTTGACTTTTTGACCAAAGAGAGATCTTTAGCATGGAGGATCCCATCCCCTGAAGAATTTGGATTTTAACCTTTTGATTTTCAGAGCATTGTATTTCAACCCTAACTTTATCAGACTAATTGTGAATTAATGCCTTTTAACTTAAATCTCTTTGATATTAGCTGTTAATTTGGTATAACTAAAACTAGTTAGTCTGAGTTTCTCAAGCTGTTTCAGTGGGTTTATGCAGCTTACAAATGAATTTGAGTGGTGGTGCTCCTTAGTTTTGATCTCAGCCGTGCTAGCAGTGTACTTGCTGGATGTCCTCTACAGTGGAAGGTTTCAGAGAGCATTGACTTTTGACACAATGAAAATTGAGTCGTAGCTTCCCTCATTGTTCTGATATTCATAACGTGCCAGTCATGTTGACTGAAGCTGTGCAGTGAATTGAAAAGAGTAATGACTGCAAGTGGCTGGGTGGAATAATGAATAAAGTAATATCAGAAAATCTGATACCATCATCTTTTTTCTTCACTCCAAATGAAATTTGTTCTTTCAAGTTAAATTGTAACTTTTATCATCATGCATTTTCAACCTCTAGGAGATTGAAGAACTTGACAGGAAGCTGGAGTATGAGATGTTGCATAAGGAGTCAGCGCAGCAGCATCTAATGAGTAGGCAGAGGTGGATTCTGGATGGTTTGGGGCTCTCAAATGAGGCTGTGGACACGAATGCAGAAAGACATGTGACACTTCTGTTAAGACAGGCCATGAATAAATGTAGACAATTTATAAACCTGTACCAGCAAAGGTAAGTTCTTTGGTCTCAGGTTTTACTATGTTACTGCAGTTCTTATGGACCATAAGATATTCTGGACAAACAGGTGGAATGTTCTGCTGTGTTGGGGAGGGACTGTGCATTTGTGTTGGAACACTCCCTTCTCGTGCTGTGGCCCAGAGCATAACCGAGGAGTTAGGAATATTGAAATAAGAAGCATTAAATAATAATAACTTAGTAGCATATAAATTGTGCTGAATGTTGCACAGCAGTCGCCATTTTTTTGACAGGGATAGTGGAAAAATAATGATAATCCTTAGCATTAAGGAGGAAGATAATTTTAATCCTATTGCTTTGTCTCCCAAGAAGATAGGGAGGAACTTCAGAGAAGCATGATCTACTGGGGTCAGAGGAAGTAGCTGAGACAATTTAAATTGAATTTCCATCTCCGTTGTCGTACTGTAGACTGAATTCCCTGGCACACAATTATTTTTGATGAGATGTATAAACTCCTCTTCAATTTCAATTTTCCCTGGCCAGTTTCTAAGTAAAGATATCAGTGACAAATAAAATGCCTCTTGGGAGGTATATAGAAATATCTGTCTTGTCAAAAAGGCTGACTAGCAAAAATGGGTGATAATTTGCAAAATTACAGCCTATTGTATTACTTTTATTAGGGTTACAGGAGGTAGAAATGACATTTCCATGTGTATTGCACAGTATTAAAAGCCTAGCACATTTCATGCTTCATGTAGCATCCTCAAAGTGTGCTTTCTATTAGAAAGAGTGTTTTCCGTGAAACCACCAATACATTAAAAATGGCCGTGATAGTGGTAAGTCTGTTTTAATTCTGAAAAGGCTGGAGCTCTACTCAGTTTAGATGAGCAATTCTCCTGTCACAGAAGTAAAGAGTCAGTAGAAGATCAGATAAATTTCTGCAGGAGTATCCACAAGCCGGTAATCTATCAGGGAAGCCTTCAAAGAAACTGCAACTAGTCTTTACCTGAAAACTTACTGGAAGAAACAAGTTTGATACTTTTGTACGTTAAAGGTTTTATACATGATGTCATCATGTTTTGGTCTAGGGGCAAAAAAAAATCACCAGCAGTGAGGAAGTTAACTGTTTAATATTATATTTCAGCTACGAAAAGATCCACAACTTGCCTTGTGGTGATGAAACTGAAAGAAGAGGGAAGAGGATGGGAACATTGCTTTGGAGTGATTCCAGATTCGAAATGTGTGCAAGAGCATAGCCTTAGATTCTCTTCTGATGTTTGCTTGGGGGTTCAGGGAAGAAGGGAAGAGAATTTGGCGTATTTTAGAAGTTAGGCTGCTCACAACAGATTTGCTGACAGACAGATATGCTTCCCGAATGGGTGACCTTCAGATTTTGTTTCCTATAGTACAGTCATTGCACCTGGGAAGATTTCAATGTTAATTCTGTCTTTCACTTCAGCTTGAGAGATGAGCAATGGAATTGCGTGGTGCTTGAAGATCTCCTGGAAAATATAGAAATTGATGCATTTTTGGCAATTTATAGTCAGGTAAGCATGAAATTGAACAAAGCTTCCAAGTTTAAATTACACCTGTATCTGGATATCAGCTTTTCTTCTTTTTCGGGAACCATTAGATGTATTTAGAGTTACTCTCTGCTAGCAGTTGCTACCAGTTTGCAGCCTATACTGTCAGTCGCTTCAGTTAATTCTGACCTACTTTCAGCCTTTTGAATTTTACTGAGTTATACTTCTATTTGTTCATTTACAAATCCTTTCAGGGTTTGTCCTGTTGCATTTCATTCTGTGGAGAACTGAAGTGCCTGATTTTCTGGTTAACAGGCAGATTTACAGTTCGATTTTCATGTAATGAGACAAGAGTTTTGTTTAGATTTTGATGAGTGGTAAGAATTATTTGCATTGATTATGTTTCAAAATTAAATTATAGCAGGAATGCTAGTTAAATTTTCTAGTATCATTAGTGATACTTGTTTTGAAAACAAGTGTCTCATACTTGTTTTGAAAACAAGTGTCTTGTCCTCAGGTAGTTTGCTGTATGTTGGCTGCTTGTCAGTCCTACAAAGGCCTTAACAATCAATCTCTTGATTGACCCCAGTTTTTATCCGCAGGCTGATCTTGGTTGAGATATGTAATTAACATAAAAAAAGACCTGGTGGGGCAGCTTTTGGGTCCAAGCATCTCACCTGCCAGGGACAAGTGTGGTCACAGTCCCCTGTATCATGAATTGGGAGCTTCAGAGACCACGTGTCAAGGGAGGGCCACTTTATTCTAAGGATCTCTCAGCTCTTCCTGTGTCTTAGTGTATGTCTGCAGAGTCACTGCAGAGGATCTGTTCGATAGCCTTACCAAGCACGGAGGTCAGGCTGACGGGTGTCTCGCTCCCCACATCCTCCTTCCGGCCCTTCGGGGCTGATGGGTGTCCCACCTGATAACCTCCAGTCAACTGGCACCCCTCCAGTTAGTCAGGACTGCTGGTAGATGATAGACAATGCCCCAGTGAGCACTTGACCAGTTTGCTCAGTCCCCTTGGGTGGATCCCACCCAGCCCCATAGACCTGTGTGTGTCCGAGTGGTGTAGCAGGTCACTGACCATTTCCCCTTGGATTATGGCGTTGTCTTGGATATTGTCTTCTTCCCATGCTGCTTGTTAAGTTTCTGTGATGCAGATACATTGTGAAAGGGCTTCTCAACAGCATGGCATGTATTTTGCAAGTTGAGTAGTTAAAATCATTGTTTTGGAGATTACATAAGCATGCAAACAGAGTATGTCATCATTTTCCCAGTACCCTGTCCTCTTTGCACTGTAGTAGGTGAACAATGACCCTCAATAATTATAAATCTTGACAAGTTGAAGACAGAGATTTAAAAGCATCGCTGTCACCTCACTGCACTTGAAAAACTGGGTACACTGTTCACCAAATACTTGGGGTACTGTGCTTTATGTTTCATTGATAAGATTCCCTGAAGAAGTAATTTATTTGTGTAAATATGCATCAAATATACCATTGGGGGTTTGTATTTGTATTTTTTTCATTAAAAAGTGTAGCCCAGACATACCCTGCAACATGCTTTATTGAAATTCTATGAAACCTATACTTATTAACCCTGCAGATACATAAAGCAAAATTTGTTTTCAGCAAGTATAATAATATAATAACTCCCAACTATAATATCAAACCTGACTACTCTTAATTCAACCATAAAGAAGTATATTCTTAGCAGAATATTAACTTACTCATTTATTAAGGATCATGATGTAACACTTTGGGATCTGCTTATCCTGTGAGCTGATGCTGGAAATTGATTTTTAAATCCTTTTTTCCCCTGTTTTCTTGCCATTTATAGAACACATTACATTGAGAAATGTTAGGAAACTATAGCTGTCTTACACTCATTCTTTTCTTTAAAGAAGATTTTTCCCTTTAGACTAGTTTTCAGAGCTCTTGATGGCACCCTCTCTGAAAAAAAAAAAACCAAGTGAGTTTTTCTTTCCTGTATTTCATGTTTCAGCTTACTTCCTTATCAAGGCAGATATAGGTCAATGAGAGATTTGCTTGAATGACAGTGAGTTCAGGATCATAAGCCTCTGGCTGAGATGTTACTTTTGAATAAACTCATAGCTGTAGCCCCAGGTACACTAACTGTGTTTTAGATCCAACAGATGAAGCAGGCAGACTGGCATGTGAAAGCAGCACAGGAAGCTTGAAACACAGTATGGCTGCAGTTCATGGATTCTTGCATCAGTTGTTTAAATACACATTGCTCAGTCCAAATACTTAAAAACAATTCTGCAGTTTGTAATCTACCATTCTTTCCTGGTTTTATTTTGTCAGTATTCTGGGAATACAGATTGACTTTGAATACAGAGGCCAGATTGAATACAGAGGCTATTGGTGGCACAAGTAGCACTTGTATCCCTTTGTTATTATAGAAAAGCGAATTCTGGACCTTTGTAATATTTTACCAATAATATACCTGAAGAATCAAACTCATCCCATGCTGGAGGGCTTTTGATCTGACCAGTCCTGTGTTTGCACACACATTCACTTCTTTCCATTTCTGGGTAGCTGTGAGTATCTGAAAATGGGGCTCAGTGCTGGCGCACGTTCACACACCAGCACTCCCTTTGCTGCACATGTGCCAGGTGCATCTGCCTGATGGGCACCTGTGCCACTTCTGGGATTGTTGACAACTTTGTGGCACCCTACAGAATTGCTTAATTGTAGGTTCTGCTGTGCTAGATAAGTATTAAGGGCTGCCTCTCGGTCCAAGTCATACTTGGTGCAGAAAGGTAAGGGTCAGAGAAAAGAATATTTTGAAGAGGAAACGGCTACAGAAGAAAGCAGTACTAAAGTCACGACGTATATCTATATATAAATAACTGGTTTAAAGGTCCTGAGAACATTTAGCCAAAAAGAACAGAATGGGTCTCAGAGATCTGTCATGTTTATTCTCACTTAATGTTGCATTTGTAGGTTTCTAGAAGAGCGGTTTTTAAAGACCAGAAGTACAACACAGTACTGTAGAAATTAGACTGAGGTGTCTGTATTAAGATTTAAGCTCTTATTTGCATTCCTCTCCAAAGAAGAATCAAGTAATTTCTTCCACTAAGTAGCCTGAGCAAACATCGCTTTGGTGTTCAACTTTGGTGCCTGGTCAGGCTGAAAAGATTTTAAGAACTGTACCAATTTACTAATCTCTCATCAGTGTTAGGATTTTGTCTTGTTAAATCTGTATGATCTCAGTGGTTTCCATGGAAAATCTATAACAACACTAAAGAGGCCAGAATACTTTAGGAAGTAGCTAGTTTTCTTACCTTTTGGAGAGAATGCTTGAAGAACAATTATGGGAAAAGGAAGTTGATTGATTTCTTTATTTTGTATGGCTGTCTAAATTTGGTTTAAGACTGTCTTGCTGCTGATGTTTTGTTTCTTTCAAAGAAGATGACAACTCAGTTAATCCAGGGATCTCCTAGGTGCATTCATTCCTCTGAAAAGTTGTGATGCAGAAAAAGAGGCAGGGCTCAAATATTTTTAAACCACTTTTTGAAACCACTGCAGACAAAGAACCCGGCTATCTTCCTGCGTGGTGGGACCTTGTGGGGTTTTATGTGACATGGGCTTTGTAGTCATCTCCTCCATCAGCACTTTCAGGAGGGTCTTCAGAGTGGTGATAATTCAGCTGTTGTGAGTTACTGTGTTTGGCATGTCTTACCTGACTTCAGCTACCTGAGTTACATTTATGGTTTGAATAGACAACAACAGCTTTTTTTCTGGCATTCTTTGAGACATTTAACATTCTTTCATTTGCCTTACTCTTTTCTTTCCATGTAGTTCTCAAGATATTGTAGACTTTTCATATTTGATACACACGAGAGATGTGCAGAAACACCCTGGGGACACCGTATTTATGACAACAGAGGAGAAAATAGCAATGGAATTTTGGTGTTTGGAGTGGGGCAGGAAATGGGGCTGAGTGTCTATGGAACAACAAAATTTGAACTCAGTCTATTTGAACATTATATGAATATGCTTTACTACTGACCTTTGGGCCAAAACAGACAGGACATTTGGAAATAAAAAAATACCACCAGAAGAAAAGCAGGTGTTTCTCTTCACCTCTTAACAAATGTTACAAGCTGTTCTCTGAGCTTATCACAGAATCTGGTGTTAAGAGAAGCTGAACAATGAAGCGATCAACCATGACAACATGGAAAGTTTTTCGAGGCTATTTTTCCCTCTGTAATTTTACAGACCAAGGAATGCCGTATTACTTCCTTACTATCTTGAAAGGATTTCCTTTTAGTAGTAGAATCCATAAATTAGCTAAGCCTTACATGTTATAATATAAAGCCTTGTGACTTTTCAGACCAAAGGGCATGCAGTACATGCCCTAAACAAATATGCCCAGATCAACTGGTTATTTAGCACTTACATTGCCTAAATCCCAAATGAAATGGACAACCGTGACATACATGTGCCACTGCGGGTAGAAACAGTGAACATGGAAGTGTGACTACTTGACACCAAAACTGTCACTACTAAAATAATCTTCAGTAATATTTTTTGTTTCTATAATGGCTGTTTGTTTAATAACAGTAATTAACATTGGCTAACATTTCTTTTCAATGGTAAATTTATCTGTCTTCTACTCATTTAATCCTCTAGGAGCTCCGTCTGGCAGGTTATTTAGCTAAATTGACGAGGGTGCCAATGGGGATGTTGCACAGGGTCCTGAACTTGTTGCTGCCCTCCAGCTCACAAAGTGAGGTTCTTTCTGTCCTCGATTCCATCAGTAAATATTCAGATGGTGGTGTTGAAAGTGACAGTAATGCAGATGAGTCTGGCAGCTGTAAGAAAAGGTATGTCTGATGTTTTCTGGTAGACCACTGCAAGACAAGATTGTTGCTTTATGTGTATATGTACATTTGCTGGACAATGAGATTGACAGACATAGAAAAAAATCACAGGTGCATAAGTTTTCTTTTGAAATATTTTTCTGGGGTAAAAATACTTTGAAACTGCTACCTTGTTTTGTGAAATATTTTAACTATAATAAATTGATAAAAAGTTTTAAAAATTTTGTAAGTTCATTAATTCAGCAGTTATTAATTTAACAGTTATTCCATAGATTTATAAATACTGTTCTGATCTTTTTCTTTCTGTTGCCTGAACTGTTATTCCATAGATTTATAAATACTGTTCTGATCTTTTTCTTTCTGTTGCCTGAATTGGAGTTCGTTAAAATATTTTCCTTCCACTTTTTTTATTTATAATGTACATAACACACTGAGTTTTAGGTGTCTGTAGCTCTTAAAGATGTAAAGGAGTTGTCCTTCCTAGTAATGGAAGTTCCAGCCTTGCAGATGTCTGTCCCTTTGTAGTTAATTACTGAAGTTTCTGTGAAGTTTCTGTGTTTCCCTCTTCTCACAGAGACTGGTAGACTCTCAGGGTGTTCATCGCTCCCCTTTAGCCCCATTAGCGTGAGCTGATATCTGTGCAGTAGCACCAAAGGATGCTCCCCGGACCTGCTCTCCCAACTCCCTGCCATGACTTGGGAAGGAGACAAAAGCAGATGTTGTGGCACTGAGCCCTCTAGTTGGCACATGTGGGTTGTCAAGGAACAAAAATAGGGGTCCTTGGGACCATGCCCTGAGGTGTGGTCTTAGCTGATTTAAATGATTTGTGGCAGGGCAGCAAAAGTACTTGAACACTGTTACTGACTGTGTTTGTGCTATTGCTGTCATGGATTTGGTAGCCAAAGTTAGAGAGGGGAGAAAAATGTGTATATTTGGGGATTTGCTGCTGGGAATTTTTTCTTTCCTGCTCCTTCAGGAGGAACCAAGAGTTATGGCAAACACTGGAGAACAAAGTAAGGCAAGATCTGATAAACAGAAGTTTAGAAAAGAGCCCTTCTCTAAACAAGAGAAAAGACAGGTAAGGAGAAAACCAGAACAAACATATGTGGGGTTTTTTGTTTATAGTTTATTTAATGTCCCAAGATTCCTCTTAAAATTGTTAGAAATAAGAAAATTAGTTCATAAGTATGCATTTTCTAACACTATTCTATTTGGTGCTTGTGTTTCCTACAACATACTTACACATAATAAGCAGTATAATAAATACCTAAAAAGATTTTTCTGTACATATCCACAAAATTCTCACATTTTTCACATACATTGCTCATCTTCCCTATGTTTACTTATTGTAAGGTTACCTTTCCTTTTGCAATTTTGTATCTCATAAAATGATAAGTGAATTATTGGGGGTTAGAATGAAAACTACAGTTCTCTCAGTTGAAATATGATTTTCTTTAGCTTCCAAAGTCACCCCTTCTATGGCAGGGTATGATAATAGGAAGTTACATGGTTTTTGCCTCAGTTTTCACTTTTCAACTCAATTTTTTTCATTAATGTAGCTTGATAAAGAAGAAGCAACTTGCTCTCTTGGAAAAAGCAGCATTCATTCATCTTGGATGTTCACCTGCACGTCCTCCTCTGGAACAGCCTGATCCGCCTATTTCTCTGAACTCTGCAACTGCTGAAGCCATAGAGCTGTTAGACACAGGGGAGAAGATATTTTTGTTCCGTGAGCCAAGTGATCCGATACTTGCTTTGCATAATTTTCCAAGGAAAAAGAAAAAGAACTTCCTTAATTCTAAAAAGGCTGCTTGTGCAAACATGGACTCGTGAGAGCAATTTCCATTTAAAGTATTGATTAGGGAAGAGGAAGTTATTTAAAATTCAGTAAAATGATGAGAAAGAATGAAATGTATGGTTCAAATAACGTGTGTTGTTTTAATCTGATTTGTCTCATATTGGAAATAGATGTAATTTTAGGATGGCACAGTTAGTGATGTGCATCTTGCATTTTTTAATTCTTGTTGGTGTTCGTTGCACTAGGTGAAGTATGGATGTTCTATGATGCACATTCTGGCAGGCAGGACTCTTATGTTCCTTCACTATATTTCGGTCATTTTTGCACTGATTTTACTGTAGCTGTATTTTCATAATTTATACAGAAAGGTTATTTATTGTATATAGTAGGTACTGATTTACTATTCTTGTATTTATATTTTTGTGGTAAGCTGCAGTATAGCATATGACATAAAGAGATGAAGTGGATGAACTACATGTCCTCTGTTCTCTGATTTTATGTTACTCTAGTTAATTTACTGTTTAACATTGTGTTCCTAGTAGGCTTTGCATGTTACTTCTGCAGTCTGTGTTCTACAGTGGCAGCTGGTGGTCCAGATCTTCAGCATATATTTGTGTACTTAGCCTTACATCCTAGAGTAACTTCAGTGTTCTGCTGTTTCTGAACTGACTTGAGTTGAACTGTGAATGTGGCTACAGTTCCAAACTGTTAAATACTTAGAACCTGTTGCAGTCTTTTTCTTGGTGAAGCAGTGTCGTCGTGTTTGCTCAGTAGAAAAGTGAAAAATGTAAATGGGCATGTAATGCATTCAGAAGCTCTTTTGATTGCTGTGCTGCCAATTTTCACAATTTTAAGTATTTTTGAAGTTCTTATTCCTGAATTTCGCTAAATTGATGAGAATATAATTTTACACTTCAAAAAGAGTTAATTTTTAAACCTTTCTAATTCACTTGAAGAGTCCTATAAATATGAACCCTAAAAAGAGGAAGAGGAAAAAGCTAATTAACCACATGTATTTGTTAATATTTTATATTATTCAAGCCTGTTTTGAGGGGCTTTTAACTGTATTTGAGTGCTGTGCTCTGAGGCTACTGCGATCATATATTTTGTATTTTTTCATGTACAAGTCTTCTGTGTCTTTTTATTAATAGAGTGCCATATTATTTTAAAAATTAAAATGTTACAATATACATGTGTCTGCAGTTGGCATTTTTTTCCCCACTTCTCTTACAAGTTTAAATATTCATCCCACGGTAAACAACAATTAGTGTTTCCTATCACTATTAGCATTAGAAAATGTATGCAGTAATTAAACTGATAATCCTAATTATTATTTGATTGCATTCTTCAGTCTTTTCTTGGAAGTGTTTGCTGTCACAGAAAGAGGAGTCTGTCAGGGCTGTGGGAGTTCAGAGTTGCTGTTTTAACGTGTCTGGTATTTCACTCCCTAGGCACGGGTGGGTAAAGAGTAGGGTCTGTCCTGCCTTGGAGGTGGGTCAGAGCTCTATAGGAGATCCCTCAGGTGTTTCAGAATGAGGTTTGGCCCTAGGCAAGAAAGCAACAGGAAAACCTGGACTGTGCTCATGGCTGCAAGGAGCTCTTGAAAGCTGAAGTGCCTTCTTAAATGTCAGTCTCTTCCAAGATTTCTTTGCAAGCCTAGACTCTTCACTTTACAATGTAAGAGGGAAATGACAGTAACTCATCACAGATAAGACATGGAGACCAATAGCTCTAATAAGTTACAATAGTAAAATGCAACATCTGAATATTGATTACAATATCAATTTATTATCCTTAATAGATAATCTCTATGTCTAGCAGTAGAAAGCTGATTTGTAACTCTCTCACACCTCATCACAAATTTGAAGCGATTCAGTGATTGTAACTATTCTAGCAGGGAAGGTCATTCCTGTATGAGTCACTCATATCATGCAATACATATTCAAAGAAACGTCCAGACCTTAACAGCTCTTGTGCCTTGTGAAAGAAGTACTAACTAGGAAATAGCCCATTTCAGTAGAGTTGACTTATATTCAGCTTTGAGTCATTCAGAGGACAGAGGGCCAGCTGTTGATTGTGCAGTTTCATGTGTGTGCCATAGGTATTACCATCCTTATTTCAGAGCTGAAGTCTCCCTTAGAATGCATGTGCTGAACAAGCCTTTCAAATTCATCCCATTTGGCATCACAGTCATCAATAAAAGAAGTAATATAAGGCCAAATGCTTCAGTATTTGAAACATTGTCCAAATCAATTGTGTTCCCCTGAAGTTCATTGCTTCTCCTGTTGCCCTTGACAGTTCCCCATGTACTTTCATCTCCGTTGCACTGTTGTCTTCCCGCAACGTGAAGCCACTGGACAAGGAGCCAAAACATACAAAGAAAAAGCAAAAGTAACTGTCCTTGGGCAACAATGCTTTAATCCACACAGTAAAAACCAACTTACTGGCAATGGTAAATTTTATTGAAGAAATCATTCTCCGTGCTAGACTAAGAAACTAGCTTTGTTATGATTTTTTCAACATGCACTTCAGTAATGTTAGCTTGCAGCTAACAGCCCTTGTGCTCAGGGTTCAGGATTTTCAGGAGGTTTAGTTACGCACAGGCTCCTCAGAATTATCAACAACCCACCTTTCTGCTCACCTCACTGTATTTTTGGCTTGGGATATCTGGATACTGGATTAGCATGCAATACATATTCCTCACTCTGTCAAACTTTTATTTAAAAGATTACATTTTAAAGGTTGGTGCTTTTTAAATAAAAAAGATCCCACATAGTGAAAAACATTTTAGAGAAGATGTCAAAAAAAAATCCTGCAGTGATTGAAGTGAAAATGCTTCTATGAAACAAATGGGTTGAGATTTCCTATCATAAATATATATTTGATTTCTCTAACCTCAGTATTATGTATTAAATTATTATAAAGTAGAATACACAGGCTAAGCCTAATGAAGAGTAATTCATACCCAGAGTGAATAACTGGATGTTCTGGGACTACCTGTGTCAAAATCAATGTATTGTTAAAAAAAAAGTGAGAATACCTATTTGGACCTGGCACTTCACTACAGAAAAATGTAAAAATGGAAGTAAAAGTGTTGACAGTTTTGTGGAAGTAATTGTTATGTTTAACTTTTATCTTTGCTGAGTGCTCTAACTGTTTCGGGTTTAGATGAATTTTTAAAGTGATAATGTCTCTTTAATAAGGTCAGTTCTGCAAAATACTTGTCTGCCTTATTTGAACCTGGGGAACTCATGCTGCTTTCTTTCGTTATCTGGTATTTACCCAGCTGCTATTTTAACACCTTCATTTCTTCTGGGGAGTGTTAAGTTTTTATGCTGTTACCTTTGTACAACCCAGTGCCAATAATTACACTGCTTTTCGTCAACAGCTTCCCGAGAGACTGACAGTGGGATTTTCAAAGCATCAAATGCCAAGTCTACTCATCTGTTGCCCCGTGCTGTGCTTATGTAGCTGGTGCAGCCATAGGTGTACCAGCATAAAGCTTATTTTCCTTGCTGAGTTATAAAAGCTGTATTGTCACAGGCTGTTGAGAGCTGTGTGAGTTCATAGGAATAGCAATACTGTGCAAGTGATGAGCATTATCCTCCTAGCTGAGTGCTCCAGGATCTAGCCTTTTCCACCTTCTGTTTCTCCACTCAAGATCTCTTCTGAAAATGACTGGCAAAGGCCACCAGCTCAGGTCTTTTGTGCTGTCTTTCCACTTGTTTTCATGTTATTCACAGGGAGCAAGGCAGGGAAAGTCAGTCAGACTCCACACTTGTGAAAGACTATACATTGGGCTCACCGTTTGCCTTGGTGTTGCAAACTGTGACATAAATTTAGTATTAGTCTCATTAATATATTTAATGAGAACTGGTAATGTCCACCTTTGTATTTGAGCAGTCTTCTTGTTATCTAAAACCATGAGGTTACTTTTCTCACCTCAACTGTATCTGGAAGCTTGAGTCACACTGATCAAAAGCAATTTGTTTTCTCCAAGGTTCAGAGATTCCTCTGAAGAGCAGAAGACGGACATTTGGTTATATATGCACGGAAGGGAATTTTGAAAAAGTCAAATTCTTTGGAGTATCTTCTTCAATTATGCCAGAGAAGCTACCTCAGAAAAGAGGCTGCGTATTTTCAACCACTTTTGTTTGAAAAAAGATGACCGAATTAGAAAATAAATTAAAACTTGGAAGTGACAGGTATCATTCCAAGCCAAAATAGCACTCAGAATCTGAGGGCAGAACTTGGTAGATTGGAGCATTGCTCATAGAATTTAGTCCTTGATAGTGTGTAGTTGAGAATGACAGCTGATTACAATATGTGAATGGTTTTATAGTTACTCAACTGAGCAAAATTATCCCTATGCAGTATTTCAGAAGAAGTAAAATATTTCTTTCAGGAGTATGAATTGAAAGGCCATTATAAAATACCTTGAGTGGATAGATGTGCAATGTTTGTACTAATTGGGATAAACGTATAATTGTCATATTTTTCCAATATATTGTTCTGCTTATGGCTTGACCGTCACTAGTAATTAAATCTTGCCATGTCTGCCAGCAGATTTTTATTCATTTGCTGTTGATTGCTGGAAATTCATCACTCTAAAATTACCATTTTGGTCGTTGCTTTATACTTTCCTCCAGGAGACTGAGTATGTTGGAGATTGTGATGTTCCCTGATGATTCAAACCCACATGAATCTCCACTTTTTTTCTTTATTTTTTTAATTTGTTTTCTCTTTAGTTGTATGGTCAGATGATGGTTTACTGAACACCGAGTACATTTGTGGCTACCTGAAATGCTGGTGGCCAAGTCTCTCTTGGTGGGGTATTGCACATTGCTTTTCTACACAACTTTCCAAAAAAAATGTATGCCATGTTTAAAAAAAAGTCAAATGAAACCCAAATGAACCAGGATTACTACAGAATCTATCTGTGTAACTTCTGTGGCTTTATGAAGAGATGTAAGCCTGTGAACAAGTTCTAGAATGATGCAACCCTTTTTTTTCATAGGAGAGAAGAGGAAAAGCCACATCTAACCAATTCGATTGATGTGCTAAGATTCACAATTGTTTACTAACTTTTCACCTTATTTATGTAACAAAGCAGCATGCTCTTAACGTGATTGTCTTTTTGAAGGGATATAGTACTTTTTGTAGGATATGTTCTTGGTTGTATAGATAATGGAACAAATAAAGTTCTGGGTTCCATGGACTGGTTTCAGTCCTGTGTCTGGATTTCAGACAGAGCTGGAGTTGTGTGGTTCTCCTCGTGTGGGGAGAACGGCTCTGTACAGCAGCTAGAGAAGTGTGTTGTGTTCTAGAAACACTGTGTGTTCCCAGTTGAAGAAGGTAATCCTTGGGGAGGTGTTTGTTTTGTTTTCTGGTTTGTCTTTTTTTTTTAATGAGGTCTACGAGACAAATATATAAATGTAGGTTTACTTTGCAATCTCATTCTAACTTCTGAACATAGTCCCAGTGGCGTCAGTGCTAAGAAGCTGCTTATAGCACTGGGTCTTTATCTTCAGTGTCTGCAAACCCAAACAGTCATTCTGTGTCATCTCTGCTCCACGCCCTCAGAAAGCACCCGGCATGAATTGATTCCCTACAGATCAGCTCCTACCTTACCCTCCAGAGTCCCTGTTTGAATGGCAATGTGACAATTTCTCACGTGTACTGGGATCCAAAACCTACGAAAACCTCTGGGCTTTTTTGTCAACTCCTTTCATCCAGCTTTAGTTTTCTGTCGTGAGAGAGTTAAACAAGAAGCCTGTGTGAATCCCAGTGGTGGATGAATAAAGATCTGGGAACCGAGGCCTCGATGCACTTCATTTCACTTGTAAATAGAACAAGTGAAAAATCATACCAGCAGTGGAATAAGGCAGTTTGCAGCCAGCTGTTGAATATGCAACATGGCCCTTCATGGAAATTCACTCCCAAATAGCAGTGCAGTGGTGGAAAGGGGATTTGTGAGCTGTCTTCTCCAAAGCAGGCATAGAAAAGCTGTGGGTTCAGCAGGCTTCCTGTGGGTTTTTGATGCAAAGCAGGAAACCGGAACACTGATGCTGCATGTGCTGACAAAGATCTTTAAATGCATCTTGTATGTTGCTGTTAAGAGTAAAGTTAATTTCTTATACCAAGCCCAGACTGTGGAATGAATACAATGAGGTTATGAAATTGCTTTATTCTGAGAGTAACTGTATTGCTGCCTTTGTGTCTGTGTTTGAGAGGTTTCCTTCCTAATTGAAGTGTATGAAGAGAGCACTTCATTTGGAAGTAATATTTGCCAAGAACATGTGATAAGAAAAGTATGATATGAAAAACACAATACATTTTGGGGAGAAAAAAAACCCTGCAGAAATGACTGGGCATCTTCCTGGCTCCTCCAAATTTTATGCATATGAATAGTTCCTTAAATATTATCCTATTTAAACCAATAAGGATGTCAGGGTTTGGTTAATACAACCCCTGCACACAGTAATTCAGTGTCATATCCCTCTAGAGAGTAATTCGGTGTGGCACAAAATCCTGCTAGCATGTTCTGGCTGTCAAAGCACGCTCTGGACTCAGGGTATGCACTGCAATGTGTTTTGCTTTATTTTGGTCATCTAAATGTCATTGTGTCTAATTGAAGCTAAATGTCATGGCTTTCCTCATAACTGAGAGACAGGTACAGGCTCTACCTTAGGATGGTTTTTCCTTCTCTTGGACTTTTTTGCCGTGTACAGCTTTCTGCAAGGCAGAGCTGCATTTTCATTGTGCATCTCAGAACCTCTTTGCAGAAAAGATACTGAGTTCCAGACATCATGGTTAGGAGACAAAACAACTATGTTTTATTAGACTAACAAATATATTTGGGCAAAGCAGAGGAGCTTTACTGCTATTAAGTCGTTTTTCAAACAAAGCCAGAAGTTTTCAGCTCTTGGCTGCAGTTGCTGTGGGAACAATTTCAAACAAATATGGTATCAGAACTGGTCAATGTTTATAATGAAGAAATATATTTCATTTAAAAATGAAACTTGTTTAGCACATGTTAAACAAAACGAAATAAAAACATTTAGGCTGGTTTGTTTCCACTTTCCTTTTTCCTCTTTTACTCAATTCCTTTAAATAACTGAAAATCTTTTCCCTTTTCCTTGATTTTATTTACATAGGACTTTTTGTTTTGATTTTTTTTGTTGTTTGGATAAAAGAGTTGTTCATTTTAAACCAGTTCTTCATGGCTAAATCCACAATCATGTGACCTTGTATTAGTGCTAATAATAGGATATGTATTTAGGGATCCAGCATCCAAAATAGGATCTTCAATAAGTTCTTCTCTAAAGACACCTACATTTCAGAAGCCTTGAACTGTTATTTTCCACAGTTACCTAAATTTTAATTGGCAATTATGTGCCAGTGATCCCAAAGTAATCCAGTCTCAGTGGGACTACATCGCTTGGTGTCTGATTGATCCTGAACCAGGTTTGTCACCTAGAAGTTAGGTGGGGGTGGCTCAGTGGAGGCTGTCCAGCTGTGTGCTGCTCCGGAGCAGCACCGTACGGTGTGTGATCACTTGAGGGGCTGGGCTGGCCGGGGGGCAGCTGTCTGGCTGACACAGATTGCACTTGCTAGAGGAATCATAGATGTACACATACTTTCCTAGTTAAAGGTTGTTTTGGTTTTTTTCCTAATGCCTTCCTAATGAGTCATCAGGGCTTTTACAAGATGAGCGTTTTTTAAACAAGATAATTTTATGCTTCATCCTCCAGAAACAGTCAAATGTGTATAAAACAGTCCTGGAAATCATGTGAAGATGCAGCTTGATAGCCCTCTCCTGCCTGGATGGATGGAGGCACTCACTGTAAGCTTGAAAGCAGAGGTATTCTCCCCCCCACCAGGCTGAGTTATGTTACTGCCAGAGAGACAGCCTTTGCACTGTCTAAATCCTCCAAAATCCTTAATGTAGTTGCCTGAAGTCTGAAAATCCAGTAATTCAAATGTCTTAATTTAAGCGGGCAGAGAAAGTGAGGCAACACAGTCATCTGGGCTCAGCACTGGGCTTGTTCTGGATCCTTGGAGCAGTCAGTCTGGAGGGAAGCTGAGTAACCCCTGTGCTCTTTACCTGCTGGTGTTAAGCAACACTTTAGCCTATGACTTTATAACCACCATTACAAGATTTTTGAGTGAAAGAAAGATTTCTGGCAAACAGTTGAATTTTGGCACTGTCACACTGAGAAATATGTCTGGTGAAAGCATTTAACTTATTGCTGCCAGTTTTCATGCCCAAGAGCTCTTGCTCCTTCTCCAGCTTCTGTGAGTGGAGACTGGGGCTGAGCCCTGGGGGCTTCTGGTACAGACACTTTACAGGAGACTGAAGGATATTATGAGGCCAATATGCTCAGGACGTTGCCATGCTCAGCTGTAACTCTCTGTGCTGTGAGAGAGTCTTGGTTTCATGGCTGGGGATTGTGTTAATCAAAATGAACACCAACAAATCTTTAGACTCATGACAGTTAATATCTGCAGAGCCTACAAGGCTATCTTGGAGATATATTTGCCTGGGAGTGAGTGCACGGCCTTATTGCTGACACAAGAAATCTGCTCCCTCTGCTTGAGGATGATGCTATTGAGGAGCTGCTGCTGCAGTCGGCTGAAATGCAAATAGTTACTCATGTGCATGCAGTTGCATTACAGGAATTAAGCGTTGATCCTATCTTTCCATCAGGAAATTTTATGGTTTTTTTTTTTTGTTTTTTTTCTTAGTTTCTCCTGGTGCTTGAATTAAAAAACCAGCAAGCTAAGAATGTGGATGTGATTGGTGAAACACTGGTGTTATATTACACCTCTGTGAAAATTTCACTTGTTGCCAGATCTTGAGCGCAGATCCACTGGTATTAACAGATGTCCCCTAACTGGTACCTCTTGAAGATCTTTTGTTGATTCATATGGTTCTGGTACATTGTTGGTTTTAAAAAAACTTCTCTTTCTGCTTTAGCAGAAACATATAAACACAAGAAATAAATACATCTGTGCATACTTTCTGCATTTTAACTGGAAACAAATCCTAGAACCTGAAATCCATGTCTGCTGTCTTCATCCTTGCATACCCTCCCAGTGACTAGGGAATTTTCATTCCATTTGATTCCCACCACAGCTAAAATGTATAGTTCTAACTACTTTGCATTCAGACTGTCTGGTAACACTGAGCAGCCTTGCAGCACATAAAGAATTGCAGGTGGAATGACAACGACCAGCCTAGTGCTGCACACTGTGGGCATGTACATCAAAACATAATCTCCATCTCTTCCTTTTACTCACTTTCTTTTATAAAAGAAATTCTTTTATAAAACAACTGTTTGTGTTTTAGCAATATGGACCTCTCAATATTTCCAGTCCTCCAGCATTTGTTTTGATTAAAAAGTGGTAAAGAAATACCACTACTATCATTTCACAGAGCGGGAAATGAAGCACAGAATAACTAGATTTAAGGAAAGAGAGAGCGGTCTTTCCAGCAGGTGCTACCACGTGGCATTTATCCCACGAACAATGCTTAGGAAGAGATGATGCCACCCCTTCCCAGTGCGGGGTGAAGAACAGCTAATGCTATTTCACAAGTGCCCTAAACAAAAAGGACTGTGAGAACAATTGAGGGGAAAAGGCAGCAGTATGTACTTCTTGAGCTTGCAACAATTTGAATGAGGGACTGAAAGTCTTTCACTTCAGATGATGCAGAGTTGTCATTTAAAAGAATACCTTTATTACTGAGACTTTCAGTTATTTCTTGAGAATAATTTTCACTTCAAAAGTGCTTTATTTTCAATTCTAATGTGAAAGTAATCACTTAAAAAACCCCAATATGGTTGCAAAGTAGTTAGTGTGGCGTTAAGGGCTATCCAGCCAATTCTACCACTACTATTTCAGAGAAATGTGTGTGGAGAAAGAGACAGGGATGAGATGCCAGCTTCTTTCAGTGAATAGAAACCTGTTGACGTTGCCATGAGGTTAAATGAATATAATGTCAGATCTAAAATTCAGGAGCATGGATAGACTCATCAGGAAGGTTTTCAATCAGCATGCAGAGAGTATAACAGCTTGGAAAATGTGTGTGTGGATACAGCCCTCCTGAAGCTCTGTGTCATGCGGCAGCTCCTGCATACCAATGAACGCCCTGGCCTGGCAGAAGTAAACACTGAGGGAGGAGCAGGGGCTGGTTCAGAGTTACTGCTTACATTGGCTTGGATTAGTCACTTCATGTTTTGTCTGAATATAATTGTTGGTTGTAGTTGATAGTAGGAAAATAGCTATTCTGGTTGCCTTTTCTTGAATCAAATTTTGATTAGTTTCCAGAAAGATCAGAAAAGTAGCATTTGCTCAAACTTCAACTGTTTTTTATTAAAAATAGGTCTGCTTGCAACCCTGAGGCTGTTGCTCAGGGCTATATTCATTGTCCTGTGCTCTGTGCAGGGCTCACTGACTTGGCAACAGGGGAAAGCACATCCTTTAGCATTTGCATTGCCTTTCCCTGCTGCACTGTGCATATCACTAAAGCGAGACAAAAGGGATTTCTGGGAGGAGAAGACTTAGAACCCAAGCTGGCCAAATTGCAAGTCCTTATTCTAGAAATGTTTCTGCAAGCAGTATAAACTTCTGAACTTGTCAGTAAAAAACAAAAGGCTACTGCTCCAACCAAGACCAAAAGTTACCTGGAAGACAACATTAAAAAAAAATAAAGCTTTCATTCAGGCTTAACAGACAGAAAAATTGAGAAAACATATTGTTCCCTGTCTCAGTCCATTCCCTTGGTCCATAATCTTTCAGGTGGAGTGAAGAAGACAGGTGGACTGACCAGAACAAGCCCATCTCTGGGGTGCATTTGGTGATCCCCACTGTGCTACATCTCCACACCATCATTTTGCTCCCCAGTGATGACAGAAACAGGCAGGGTGTATTTGAGGCTGTGTTTGCCATCGCCTGCACCCTGTCCCCATCTCTGGAACTCTGCTTACTTGGGTCATCCCTCTTTCATGTCCTGACCCTTCCCTGCACTGTTCCCTGCCTGCAGCATCCATCTCCTTTTGATTTCTTTTAGGAAAGAGGATGGGGAAAAAAGAGAAAGAGAAGGAAAGAGAAATAAAGAAGAAGAAAGAAAGAAAGAAAGAGAAAAAGAAAGAAAGAGAAAAAGAAAGAAAGAAAGAAAGAAAGAAAGAAAGAAAGAAAGAAAGAAAGAAAGAAAGAAAGAAAGAAA